>PVIY010006427.1:62580-87767 GCA_004026745.1 Myrmecophaga tridactyla | reverse complement strand
TTTCTTTTTTGCATGGGCAGGCACTGGGAATTGAACCCAGGTCTCTGTCATGGCAGGTGAGAACTCTGCCTGCTGAGCCACCATGGCCTGCCCTTGAGGGTGGTTTTTATCCCCCTCACAGGGAGGGGGCTCTGCCACTGAGAATTCCTCTTCCGGTAAGCATTTTGGGCTTCTCATCCCCAGTCTCAAGGTTTAGGGTCAAACCAGGCCTTCTCATTAGATTTAACATCTCCCCCCAGCCTGCAGAATAGCACATAATAGAAAAGGAGGTAGGAGTGGGGGGGGAGCAGCAGAGGATGGCTGCTTAGTGTGTGTTTGTGACTTCCCCAAAGAAAGAGGTGGTGATGGTAGATGAGGTCTGGGTGATGGCCAGTTATCAGGTGACTATATCCACCCTAAAAGAGAATGTCTAATTCTACTTCCACAGAGCAGCCCTTCAAATAGGGTTAGGCAGAAGAACTCATGTGTCAAGAATTTTTCTTGAATAGGTACATTAATCACAAAAACTGGTGAGGTAGGTAACATTATGCCCATATTACAGATGGCTAAACATTCAGAGAGGTAAACTTGCCTCAAAGGGCATGAGTAGTAAATGAAAGAGCTACGTTTGAACCCAAGTTTATTGGAGCACAAATTCTATATTGTTTCCACCACAGCATTTTGCTTATCTTGTTCTCGCCACTCCCAAGTCCTTCAACAAATCACCTAATGATTCAGTTCTGAGTGCCTTCACCATCTTATAACCATTAGCTAAATGTATATCCTTCATAAGGTGAGATGTTATAATTCTCCAGATATGGCAGACCAGTGGAAATAAGAAGGCAGAAAGCATCTCCTTTGTTTAGGTGGGTCACACCTGTTAACGCAACCTCAAGTCATCTAATATTTTTGGTAGCCAGATACCACTGTTAACCTACATTCACCAAGAGTCATTTTAAGCAACCACTTTTTACATGTGACACTGTCAATCCATGCCTCCCTTGCCTCATGTTTGTGAAGAGGATTGGGGTACTGGGAGACTCTGTGCAGGGTCAGAACTTTACTCCTCTCTCTCTTAAATGTCATTTTTGTAAGATCTCATCCATCATTCCAGTCCCTCAAACTATTTTTGCATCTGGGTTTTGTCATCCCTGTCTACATTATTTCTCTTGGCTGTTTTGTCAGCTACAAACTCAATCAATATACTGTCAATGTCCTAGACCACAACATCAATAGAATGCTGCCTATGCTAAGTAAAGAAGCTGAGGCACACCACTAGAAACTGTCTTCCAGGTCTCCTTAATCAATCATCTCAGCTGTTTATCCTCTTATGAATGCATGAATGCCTAGCATGTTCCATCTTATTCACAGAGATTTGTCAGAACCTTTACCAAAATCTACATACACTAAATCACAGAATTCCTGTTGTAACTAGATCCTTTGAGTGCAACGAATAAGAATTTACTCATATTAAATAAATAGGAAGTTATTTTAAGATACTTGGGCATCATCCTGAAGCTAAGAAGAGCTTTCAGTACCAAGGCAGCTAGAGGAACTAGCTTTTTACTATATTTCTCCAAAAACAATCCATTCTTCATGGCTATTCTTCTTCTTTCTGAATGTTGGCTCTTTTCCCCTTTTGCTGTTGACTGACATTTTTTCCTGATTTGCATTTTTTCCTCAATTTATAGCTTCTACTTCCTCATAACTTTGGCTTGCCTATGGCCTCTCAAGTGCTTTTCAATCCTCTTCATATTAGGAATGTTAAGTTTTAACTCATCCTGGTAACTGTCCCATTGTCTTAGAATTTCTCTGTTCCAAAAAAAAAAAAGTAAATAAAGATAGAATCATATGGCACAAAATCTGGCTGTCCTAAAATTGCTGCTTTGGCTATACCCAAGGGCGCTCATGTTTTAAATATTTCTTGGACAAGTCCTCCCCTAATATACCATCCTAAGAAATACTTTATCAGAATGGAGCTTTGGAGAATTTGACATGGTATGGTTTTGTTTTTGTTTTTGTTTTTTTCCATTTAACTCATTTAATAATATTTATTGAATACCAACTATATGCAAGCATTTTACAAAGTAAGAGGCATAAAAATGAAAATAACATTTCCTCACCTCGTATCTATAAAAAGAAGATAAAGAATTTGAATAATCATAATATATATGCTGCTATCTATTAATTGAATATTTCCCTTTACTCTGCTTGTTCTCCTGGTTTGACTCAGTTCTAGTATAAACTTCTAGAATCTTTTCTCTCCTGGTCTGTTTGAGGATCAATGTTCACACTCTGATAATGCCCTGTCCATAACATAACTGCTTTATTTATCATGGAATATAATGTCTGGGTTACTTTTCCATTTCCCTCAGGACCTGTGGCTCCTGAAACACATATATACATCTCTGTATTGTTAAATTGAAAACAGACTCTGAAACCAAGGTTCAGAATAAGCTTATGGAGCTAAGTGACACTTGTGGGAGCAGAACTAAAAGAAAGTTACTTCTCAAAGAAAAGTGACAGGCAAACAGTTTATATAGCTGATACTGAACAAAAAGCAGTGAATTCTCTGCCCAGTGTGCTTGAAATAACCAATTCTTGAGAAACCAGGGTTTCACAGATAGTTTGAAAGCATCTTTTGCTAGGGATAAAGAATGAGGGCATATGGCATATCGGCCCCCGAAATTTGTTTCTTCAAGTCTGGGGATTCAAGGTTTTCATGGATTCTATCAAGGGAAGATGAAGTCATTACAATTTCAATAGCAATTGTAAGCAGAAAGGAAGGGAGACAGAGTTATCATTTCAATAACAAATGTAAGCAGAAATGGAGACAGAGTTATTATCTCAATAGTGAGTGTAAGCAGAAAAGAAAGGAGAAAGAGCTATCATTTTAAAAGCAAGTGTAAGTGTAAGAAAAGGAGACAGAGTTATCATTTCAATGGCAAATGTATTCAGAAAGCATTTACAAATGTAAAGGAGTGAAACTGGGCTGACCCATTTAATGACTGACTCAAATTCCTCCATTAGCATTAGGGCATTTGCCCTTACAATTTCTAAAGTAAAAAAAAAAAAAAGGACAAAGGCACTCAGGGATCAAGGCAGCTGCATCATAGTTTAGAGATTTTAGATTTCCTCTCTGTCTACTCTAATATAACAGAAAGAAAAAAAGGGAATATTTATATAATGATTCAGTAATCATAATTATTCATTAAATCTTAATTCTTCAGATACATAGAACAAAGAAAGGGTATACAGAAGATGGGGAGGAGAAGACAAGGAGGATGTGAGCTATGTGAGTTGTCTGGGGCAGGATGTCCTTTGGTCATGGGCCATAAATTTGCAAGTACTGTTTATTTAGGAATGGGCAAAGTATTGGTGTTAGTAAGACTCAGTGATAACAGTTCCTCTTTTCCCATGGAAGTATAGGGGTCTTAACACCACAAAGGATTGTGAGTATATCAGCATGCCTCAGTTGCTTCTTGTTTCTTCTTTGTAGTTTCATTGCAAACAAAGATCCAGAGATCAGTGGTAGTGAGCCTCATGGGTTTCAGAGCTCAGGTGGTTGGAACTGGAATCTTCTTGTGCTGAGATTTTGGGGGGACATCCTCTATCAAGAGCCATAAACAATCCAGATGGTTGGAGAGATATGTCTTCTGGGTGACTCCTCAAAATATGTTGCTGTATTCTGTTTCTGAGGTTCTTGGCCATGCCATGAGAAAGAATTCAAGAGCACAGCACAGCCTAGAGTAAGCAGGCAGAGCAGAACAAGTATTAAGATTGCATGTGAGAGGACATGCAGGCACTCTCACAAGAAAAGAGGGCTGAGAGGGTAAGAGGTGAGAGACCCAGCATGGTATGGTTTTAAGCTCCTGGTGATCAAATCTTCCCTTTCTAAAAGATGTTCTCTCTAGTAATTTATTCAGAAAATTTGCGAAGGAATAATATAAAGTTTATAGTGGATAGGTTGGGGGACCCCCGGTGTCTTCTTTTAAAATTTGAACATTTGCTCAGTGGCAGAATTCTCGCGTGCCATGCCAAAGACCCGGGTTCGATTCCCAGTGCCTGCACATGCAAAAAAAAAAAAAAAAATTGAACATTTGACCATACATGGTTTTTCAGCATGTCTTTTATTCTCCCCAAGAACTGACAGATGAAGTTGCAGAGCATACACCAGTAACCTGACATTCCTCTAGCCTTGATATTCGACTTGACCAGGAGCCCTGAGTCCCTAAGTCTGGTACACCTTCCCTCCTGTTCATCAGTCTCAGACCTTGGTTCCTTCTTACCACTATTTGTTCTGTCCTTTCTGGTCTGAAGGTTGTCTGCCTTGACAAGGAGGGCAGAAACAACTGAGAGCTGAGTTCTACTTTTTCTCTCTTCATTAGTACAATTCAGTTTTCTGCATATAACAGGCCTGTACCAACTGTTTTTCTTCTTGCTCTGATGGCAATTGTAATGTTTTTAATATCCTTGCCTCTCATTTCTCATAAGACCCTCATCTTCCCTTCCTGCTCCCTATATTTCTCATTGCCTCTCCATTTTTTTCCTTCACTCTGACCCACAAAGTTCCCAGAGACCTTCTCTTCCCTAATCACAAAGCCCAGTTTCCAATTCAATTCTTCTCAGCAACTTTTGCCATGACAAAATAACCTATCAATCCCAAAACTACCTCTAACATAGACTTTGGTGATATCATTTTCTTCTAATTCTCTCAAAGTCTCTTCTGCTGCTCCTTTAACATCTTTAAAAGTTCCACACACACTCTGGAAGAAAGCAACATAGTTGGAAATCTTAGAATTGGGCAGAAACTTGTTTTACCTGGTCTGACATTCTCCCCAATACAGAAATTTCATATGTAGCATCCCTAACAGGTGATCAGTTATCCAGCTTCCATTTGGAGAATTCCCATAGTAGGAGGTCTTCCTCATGAGACAGTCCTGACAAGATAAACTAGACTTGAATAATAGGAAGTTTCCATTATGTAACTCAAACGTCTTGAACCGCACACCAAAATATTCAAATATGGTCCCACTTGCTTGAATATCCCACTCCTATTGGCTCCATGGTTCAATCTCTTGATTATAAGAAATCTTGCACTTTACAGAGCCCCTCTTTCCAAATGTTGCTGGAAAATTCTCAAAGGTATTTTTTGTTTCCATGTATCAGGTTTGGTTGTCATGCCAGCCAAACTGGAGTCCTTTACCCCATCCAGGACTGAGTATTTCCTGGAGGTGTCCCTCTGAACTCACCCACTATCTCTAGGTAGACATCTTTATTTCTAACACTATCCTTCTGAGTTTAAAACCATCCTTCCATGTCACAACTAAGACTGCTACAATTAGATTAATTAAACTCCAAGATGACAATCCATTTGGCTGACCAGGTCTTTCAGTTCATCTATACCTTCTGACAGGGTGCACCCATATTCTCACATAAGCCAGGTCTGGTAAATTGTTGGGACTGGCTCAGAATTCCAGAATCCATCTTCTCCTTCACCAAATTATTTTTTGGAGTCCCAGTCATTCCCACCCCACTTTCAAATCTCAAGTGGGTCCTCCCCAGTCTGTCAATGGGAAACCAAGTTCAAGGTTTTTTTTTCCTCCAGAATGGCTTCCAACCCCTTTGCAAATCAGAAAATAAATAAATTTCTGGGATAAGAGGAAAAGGAGAACAGGGCAAGGTCCAGAAGTGTCTGGACCTGAGATTTTGCCACAAAGGCTCTCTCCACTATTGTTTTTTGAACCTAAGTCTGCTTCAGTGTAATTTCCATCACTTAGGGAGCCTCTCTTCTTTTGTCTTTAGAAATATTTTCTCAGTGATCACAGTAGCAGATCACAACACACACACACCCCTGATTGTTAGCACATCTTCCTTTCTACTCTCACTTCTCTGCATCCATCCACTCCTATATCTCTTTCTCTTCTTCTGATATTTACACCCAGGGATCTTATAATTCTTCTAGAAATTTATCATGGAAGTGCCAGACTTCCCTGTAATCCTTTTTCCTAGCCATGAGCTCATACACCAAAAGCAGGGGATTTCAATGGAAAGAGTAGAGGATCTTGGTTCAAGCCCTGACATTTCCACCTCTAGAGCCTTCTAATAAATATTATGATGGGGCTGGGAGGGTATGATGATAGAATATAAGTGACAATTCACTATAGACTATAATATGCTATACAACTGCAGGATAATTTAAAGTTAAATTCTACAAGAACTAGGGCATCTTCTAATCTTGTTTTATACTGGAGGACATTAAACAAAGAAAAAAAGTGACAGGACCAGAGACAGTATCTAGATTTTCTGACCTCCAATCTCATGCTTCTTCCACTGCTCCTCTGTTGAACAATGTAATCAATAATATCATCCATGTACAGAATCTAGACTAGTTAGTATCCAGCACATGAGATCCTCAATAACTATTAACTGAATGAATATGAATGAATGAATGAATGAATGAATAAGATTTGTTTTTTATGACATCAATGTATCATCTCCAAGTGTCACTTATATTATCAACCATTTTTTAACTTAGTTTACTAGGCCCTTGATTCTCAAAATGTATTTGTGAGGATTAAGCAAGATTCTGCATGCAAAGTGCTTAGAAACCATGCCTGGCACTTGATAAATGTTAACTAATTATTTTCTTTCTCTGTTTTCTAATCATTCTTTTAAATAAGATTTTTGCTGGTCCTGTAAGTATTTACTAATCTAAAAATCACTTTGCAATCAACTGATGAAAGGAATTCTGGAATTGCAAAAGTGTTACTACCATTTTCCCATTCCTAGCTTGTGACTTTAACTAGACCAATTCACACCCACCCCTTGTAATTGGCACCCAAAAGACAAACAAAATCCTGGGTCATTTCACTTCCCTGAACAGGCTTGTGGTTACTGAGCCCCTGACCTTTGGACTCCGTCTCTCATTCCTAGTCAGCACTTATCTGTTGGACCTGACAATTGATTTTACTTTACCCCGTTCTACCCTAAACGTTCTTGCTTCCTCTTTCTCAAACACAATCTCCATCATGATTTTGGAATTTTCCTTTGGTTCCCTCCACTCTCAGTCACCTTGTAGCTCTACCCCTTCTAAATAAAGCCCATTCCTTGACCCAAATCAATGTGTTTGACTTGGCCTTGCAGGGCTTTGGGCACTTGCCCTATTATGGCATTTGTTACAGGTACTGATTTTTAATACTAGGGGCTGGGAGATAGAACTTAGGGAAAACTTAGGCTTTTCATTTTTTATATTTCAGGATAGGGAAAAATGGAATGTTGACAAAAGTCTGTTTTGGGTTTTTTTGTGTGAGTTTTTTGTTTTATTTTTGTGTTAATGGAACTGACATTTTCTACCCCTTTCCATCTTCAGGCTCAGCCTGACCATAAAGATTGATTCCTGGGTGCTTTATTGAATGTACTTGTCCTTTTCCTTTCAACTGCTTCATGCAAACATCTGCAAGTTGCCATACAGATTTGTATCAGTTGCCAGAATGCTTGTAGCTTTCGTCAAGACAGAAGACTAAACTTGAGCTGGTGTCGGTAAATAAGAAAAAGCTTTGATAAATACATCGATTAGGATTCTAACCATAGTTCTCCTGTGGACAAGAAATAGTTATCTTTTTAAATCTCTTCATCTTATGATGAAATGCCATTTAATATTTTCTCATTGGTTAATTGTACCCTCACTCCATCCTACCCAGAATATGTTTCTTTGAGCATGGGCTTGATCTATTTTTATTCACAACTGTATCCTCAACAACAAAAGTAGTGCTTAGCAAATAGCAGGCAGCCAATCAATGTTTGTTGAATACTGAATGAATGAATGGAAGGCAGGATAGGGTTATGGTTGGATGACAGACTTTGGTATCCAAAGGATCCAAGTTTGAGTTTTGGTTTTGCCACTTCCCAGCTATGAGCCCTTTCTGAGTTTCAGTTTTCTCATCTATAAAATGATAGTGACTGCTTCGCAGTATTTGGGGGGATTTAAATGAGATGATGCATGGAAAGGTCTTTACATGGTATCTGGCATATTTTCAGAACCTGACAACTATTGACTATTATGTCTATTGTTTCCCATGAAAATTGAAAATCCTCAAATGTTGAAGCTTATTAGAAGTAATGGAACTAATTTTACATGGCTAGTAATGATGACTGCAGCAAAGACAAATTAGCACAATTAATTTGTCAGCAAGATTCTTCTTTAAAAATTAAGTTGATAAAAAATGTATTGGCCACTCCAGGTTTAAAGTACTTTACCAGGCTTGCAGGAGTGGGTAGGACACAAGGATAGACCCACTACCTGTCCTCTGAAACATAAAATCTAGAACAGTTACTATGTGCATAGTATTATGCTGAGTATACAGAAGTAGGAGGCCTCAATATCTCCCACATCACCTCTTTACTCTCCATGCTTTGCAGAAAATGATTCTAAAACACTCAGCTTTTCCTTTGAACTCTTGCAATGATGGGAAACTTACTGTGTCACAAAGAGGCTCATACTTTTAAAATCACCATTAGAAAGGCCTTTCTTAAAATGAGCACAAATTTACTTATCACTTTTACTCATTGGTCTAACTTCTGAATTCTGGACAAATCCAAAGTAAATTCATTATTCCCCTCTCTGTATCAAGAGTCAGCAAAATAAGGCTTGAGGTCTAAATCCAGCTTGTTTTTCTGAATATAATTTTACTGAAACACAACTAAGGCTTTTTGTTTAGATACTGTCTATGATTGCTTTTGCACTACAATGGCAAAGTAGTTATAACAGACTCTGTGTAGCCTGTAGAGCCAAAAATTTTACCTTTTAAGAAAAAGTTTGCTGAGTCTCATCTATATAATAGCCTTCAAGTGTGTAAAAACAAGCATTTTTAAGTGTCTCTTCTTAAAGTAAGAAGCCCAGAACTGAGCCCAGGACTCCAAGTGAGAGCTAATGATGACTGAATGAAGAAGCACTATCACCTCCCTTATTCTGGATACCATGCTTCCAATAATGTGGCCAGAGATCAGGTTGGTCTTTGACTGACACACAATATTGGAGCTTATAAAGAATTATATAGCAAATTTTTTTTCCAGGAGCTGCTCTTACATTATGTCTTGCCCACTCTGCATTGGTATAGTCTAATTTGGGAAGCTATACACAGAATTTACATCTTTCCAGCTTGCCCAGAGCTATCAGAAAACAACTCAGCATATATTCAAGGGTTGAGTTGGTCAGGGTCCAGACAGGAGAAAGTTGCCCTACTCAGCAGGGATTTTGAGGAGAATGTATACCTCTGGGCAAGTTTGAGAGAACCCACAAGGAATTTGAGGCACCCAGGCATTGGCAACTGTGAGGAGCTGTTATCTCCCCCTCTGCCTTTAGGGGAATGGGGAGGGAAGAATTCTGCTGGATCCCATTTATACCTGGAGCTGCCTACCTGGAGCTATGATCTTAGAGACAACCCCTGCTGGAACCAAACCGCAAGGAAGGCAGGGAGAGAAGGAAATAGATACCTGACTGGGCTTTTCTCCCATTCTCTGCCAACTATGGGTGGACCCAATCTAAACCTGGAGGGCAAGGCAGGTGTCAGTCCCAGAGGGCACACAACAGGGCAGACAAGCATGTGGGAGTGTAGAGAAATAGAGACTAACAAGGCTAAATGGCAAACCGGCCTTTTCATAAATAATGAATGAATGAAGTGAGGCCCGGGCCCAGCGCTCAATAAATGTTTGTTGAACTGCCAAAATGAATGAAAAGATCGCAATGTACTTTATGCCCCTCTATTCTCCAGGGGCCCCACACTGCTGCACAGTGTCCCAGGCCCTCCTTCCCAATATGGTGTTTGTCCAGTACTCGGCTTCCTCTGAGCCCTGCCCCAGTCACCCCTGGCCCCTCAGGGTTTCCGGCAAGAGTATGAAGGGAGTCTGGATTTTATTTGGGAAGTAACAGAGAGAAGCAGGAGTTGTTCTGAATAGAACTAGCACATTATCAAAGAGACAGCTTTACATCCTGAAAGAATTCCCAGAATCTAAAATGCATTCTAGAATGTTCAGAGTTTTATAAAGGAAAAAGTCAATGTCGTGTATTCTCTGTAGAAAAATGGATGGCTTCTGAGAAGCTTGCTTTAGATGTTGTGTCACAGGCTCTGGATTCACCAGACACCTCATTACCAAATGCCTGGGGACTGTCCCATTTTGTGCCCAAATGGCCCTCATAGCATCATAGGCTTTTACTGCAATTCATTATACCAGTAGTGGAGAAAGTGGGGGGTGCGTGTGGGTGTGTGTGGATATGAGAGAGAGAAAGAGGGGGAGAGAGATTCTCAATGGCAGGAGGCTCTGATGGCTGTCCACAGCCTCTTGCCTCTCCCTTCTACCTCCATCAGTTGAGTCAGCATGGAGTATATTCAGCGCTCACTTCCTCGAAAGATAATCCTCAAGCTTCTGGATTTTGAAAGGTCTGAAAAGATTTGAAACCAGCATTTGATGTGCCATTCTAATTAGACTGTTTGCTTATGCATGCTATGTGCAAAACAAAACTGGGCACTGAATTAGGAATTGTCTTTAATAAGTGACTGTGGGTATGGATAGGCATATTTCATATCCAAGTCCTAAAATCAATTTTTTCCTAACTCAGATCTACACTATCCTAGCAGTCATCACTTCATACCTCACAGGTCTGAACTACTCAGTCCCCAGAGTTTAAAATTTCTTATACAGGATCCTGGAAGAAGCAAGGTGGGGACTACAGAATTGCATTTCCTGGTAAGCATAGCACAGCTCACATAACTCCTTACTCAGAAGCCCACTGAACCAGCCTGGCAGAACAAGCCTTCTGCACTATTCTTGTCTGCTAGAATGCAATATACCAGGATGCTTTTTTAAAAGGGGACTTTAATAAGTTGCTAGTTTACAGTTCTAAGGCTGGGAAAATGTCCCAATTAAAACAAGTCTATAGAAATGTCCAATCAAAGGTATCCATCCAGGGAAAGATACCTTGGTTCAAGAAGGCCGATGAAGTTCAGGGTTTCTCTCTCAGCTGGAAGGGCACATGGTGAACACAGCATCATCTGCTAGCTTTCTCTCCTGGCTTCATGTTTCATGAAGCTCCCTGGGAGGTATTTTTCTTCTTTATCTCCAAAGCGCTGGCTGCTGGACCCTCTGCTTCATGTGCTGCAGCATTCCCTGCTCTCTCTGAATCTCCTTCATTCTCCAAAATGTTTCCTTATTTATAAAAATTTCCAGAAATTTCTCACAACCCACCCAAATGGATGGAGACATGTTGTCATCTAATCCAGTTTAACAACCACTCTTGATTAAATCACATCATCCAGGGAGATGATCTGATTACAGTTTCAAACATATAGTATTGAATAGGGATTATTCTAACTTTAGGAAATAGGATTTTGATTAAAACATGGCTGTTATAGGGGACATACATCCTTTCAAACCAGCACATGCATCAAACATTATCTACACTAGTAAAGTGTCCTTCTGCCAATGCTCATATGAACCAATGTAATAGAACCAAACTTGAGCTTCAAGTTGAGGGGCCAAATTCCCAATTCAGCCATGGCTATGAAAGAATTTGCCAGTAAATTCCACTGTAGGTCTCCAGGACCAACTTCCATAAAACCTAATCTCAATTGGAATGATTGGTATAATTTGACTAAGAGCTATAGAACAGCTAATAGTACTGCTTTGATGTTAATTTTCTGATTTTAATCCTTGTACTGTGTTTATGGAAAAGAATGTCCTTGATTTTAGGAAAACACACTGACATATTTAGGAATAAAGAAGCATAATGTGTGTAACATATTCTCAAATGGTTCAGAAATCATATTTATGTATACAGAGAAAAAAGAAAATCATAAATCAGATGTAGTAAAATAGTAACAATTTGCAAATCTGGGTGAAGAGCATATGGGAATTTTTCCTTTGCCATTTTTGCAACTGTTCTGTAAGATTGAAATTACTTCATAAGAAGATTACCAAAAACCTCAATTCCAAAAAACTAGAGCCTCCTTATGCCTATCACTGAAATAATAGTGATTTCAGCCAAGTCTAGTGCATTGAGGTGAGCTAGAAATGGCATCTCCTGTTTTGTCATTTCTGAACTAACATGAGTCACTTCCTTTTTCAGCTAAAGAACTGATTTCCTATTCATGGAGGAAAAAGCTGAGGATGTTTTACACATGAGCCCTCAAGGTAAAAGGAACTTGAGTCACATGCCCCTCCCTCACTGCCCATCCATCCTACTGTCCGTTTCATCTAGACAAAGATGCAGAGAGAAAATAACTCCAAGCATTCGGTGTCCACAAAAGTCATATTTCTGTTCTCAAAGATCTTCTTAATCTCCCCAGCCTGTCCTGCCACAGAAAACCCTTCTCCATTTTTCTCAAAGAAAATACCAAAAATGTTAATAGTTGATATCTCCTGATGGTGCAATTATGGGAGATGTTTACTTTATTCTTTGTATTTCTCCATACTTGAGTGATTTTTGACAATGACTGCATTACTTTCATAATCAGAAAAGGAAATATGGCATTTGCATTTATTCTGCCAAGGAGCTCTTATATAAATTCTTGGCCCAGCTTTTTGTACTCTGCTTCAGCCCCCTGTTATTGTCACTGTGGCATCTATCTTCTCACTGCCAGCTGTTTGACAGACTTATAGCAAGATTCATGTATAGCAAGCTCAGAATTGCCCCTCTCTGCCAATGCCAGGGATACCATTTCGTGGCCCCATGCCCCCACCCAACACCAGTCACATCCCGCAGGCTTAACCTCACAAGCTGCCAGTTACCTCTGCAATCTCCCAATGCCATTTTGGTGTTGGGGATGGAAAGACGTTCTTAACCCTCTTTTTACCCTATCATGCGAACTCTAACACCCATGCCCTTATTCCATTACCCTCACAGGCCATGACCAGCAGGTGAGTAAGTCATGAGGTATCATGATTCCATTTCACAGCTAGAGAAACCAGACCCTATGGCTTGTCTTTGAATACACCCCAGAAAAAGAGACTTAGACCCACTGAGAAAAGCTT
Organism: Myrmecophaga tridactyla; assembly: GCA_004026745.1. Classification (NCBI taxonomy): domain Eukaryota; kingdom Metazoa; phylum Chordata; class Mammalia; order Pilosa; family Myrmecophagidae; genus Myrmecophaga; species Myrmecophaga tridactyla. The sequence goes on along the minus strand of PVIY010006427.1, from coordinate 74,759 downwards.
GATTTCTGTAATCCTAAGGTTGCATTCTCTTTCAGAGAAAATTAAAAACTAGGTAATTAGGTGGCAAAAATTCTAAGAAAAATTATCCTGGGTTTCTTGAAGTCACCTCTATTGCTAGACTTCCAACACTGAAGAGCCCTTTGAGGGCCATTTGTCAATTTCTGTGTCAAGATCCAAACCTGAGCTTTCCCTCTAGACCAGGGAATCTCAAACACTGCACTGCTGACATTTGGGGCTGGTTAACTCTTTGTTGTTTGGCATTGTCCTGTGCATTGTAGGGTATTTAACAGTACCCCTACCTTCTGCCCACTAGATACTTGAAGCATCCCACCTAGTGCAAATTGTGAAAGCTAAATAAGTGATTTTAGGTATTGCCTAATGTCCTTTGGGTAGGAAAATTGCCTCCTTTGAGAACCACTGCTCTAAGTTACCTCAGCTCAACAGGAACTTATGTTTTGATGCCAGTGGACTGCAATCCATTGTGTTCAAAGTATATATTAATGAGTACCTGCAGAAGAGGTGCCACAATCATCAAAACTCAGCCTTGGCACTGCAGGACTCTGTGACATAAGAGCCCTATCCTGGAGTATTTGATAACATTGGAACTGGGGATCAACCCAGACTACTGGCTTCTCGGCTTCTTTCTTCCCCTTGATGCCAAATGCCTCATGTGATTTGCTTGAAGACAAAGCCAACAAGGGAAAACAGGACAATGTTGAATACTGTTGTTGAAGAGGTCCAGAAAAGTACCACGTAGTCTGAATTGTGTTGCAAAGCACCAGGGTATTTGGTTCCCATTTTTTTTTATTTATATATGTATTTATTTATGCATTACATTATTGCACAAAAGACTTGAGAATTAGTTTCCAAACTACTTCATAAAATGTGATATTCTAATAAACAATTAGCAGGAGACCTGGGTTTGATTCCCAGTCCATGTACTTCCCAAACAAACAAACAAACAAATGAAAAACCAAACAAACGGCACTGCAATAAGGGGATACTCACAGAGAAAAAAGAATGAAATGTGACCCCCACCATACAGCAAACACACAAAAAAACTTTAAAAACAAATAGAGCAAACAAATAGATGCCCATCTTGGGCAGTGGCTTGATTAGAAATCCCTTGATCCCATCCCTAAATAGTGGCCTGCAGGTGAGGTGGTGGTAGCAGAATTACCTGTAATACCTAGAGGTATGGAGGCCCTTGATCTCATTGGAAAACAGGAAGAGCACATAACAGCTCTTCCTGTTATGTGCTCTTCCTGCTCATCTCCACGTAAGACTTGAGTTCCTCTTATTCCCTGGTTGATCTCCTGCCCCAACTCCCACCAACCATTATCCGTCACCCTTTATCCAATTTGGTGTTTGATATGCAAGGATGTTTCTGATGCCGATAGATACCTGTGAAAATACAGGCAAGAACTTGAGAGCGATCACATGGTCATCCAAGAGAAAGAGAAATGTAGCTTAGTTTCAGGGTAAAACAAATGTCCAGAAAAGAGCATTCCAAGCCCATATATGAATTACGAAACAAAAATCTCCCTAGAAGAGAGAATTAGAATTAAGGGTGGAATTGCAATTCTGATCTAAAACCTGGCCAAAAATGCCACAGTTCATTTGGGGGCCTTTAATCTGGCTTCCTGTTCTCTTTGACTTAACTGTTTACCTTACAATTCTGCCCCAGGGATTGTCACTCCCAAACAATCACTCCCTGGCACCTCTTCCTCAGGGTGGAACAGACTACCACTCTGCTGGGCATGCCAGTCACTTTTGCAGCTTTGGCATCCTTCAAGGTCCGCCCATTCCATCCCTCCCACCTTCAGCCCTTTCCCAGGCTCCCATCTGCCCATCTCTGACCTTAACTTTCTTCAGACCGCAAGACATTTAAAGGAGCTTAAAAGCAGCCCAGTGCTGGGGATGCCATGCACATTAGAAAGATATGCTTTGAAATGTGTCCAAAATTCTATGCCTGTTATCACCCGCCATGCTTGCCTGACAGACCCTCAAATTCCTCTGTTTTAACTCAAGCATGTCCTAACTCAAAATTTACACACTTACCTAAAAGAGATAATTTATGGATAGGAATTTATCAGATTAGCTTGCTGACACTTTTCTAAGAAAGGCTTGGAATTGGGACATAGGACAGGCCAATTTTGAACGCAATGCAAGGACTGAAATGATCAGGTACTGAGCTCTAGCCCTGCACTGTCCAATACACTAGCCATTAGCCACACGTGACTATTCAAATTAATTAAATTAAATAATATTCAAAATCCACTTCTCAGTCACACTAGGCACATTCCCAATCCTCAGCAGCCCAATGTGGCTAGCATATTGGATAGAGCTAACACAAAACATCATCACAGGAAGCTCTGTTTGGCAGCACTCCCCCAGCTGAGGCAGTTCTTGGCACTGGGCGGGGGCAGGGGGTTGCTCTGAAATGGGGGGATAGAGAAGAGTAAAAGAAAGAACAGAATCCCAAAGGGAAAGTGAAATGGAGACAAAGACAAATTTTGCCTGCTTTCCCAAGGGGCCAGCCCTGAACAAACCTGCATCACCATATCACAAAGCTCTTTAGACTGATTCCTGGAAGTAAGGAGTGACTGGGACCTGTTTTTGATTCTGTGGCTCCCTGTGAAGCCAAGAGATACTGTGCCTGAATCCTGAAGTGAGTGGACTCAATGCGTCACTCACATTCATGGGTCAGCAGGTCCCCAGCCAGCAGAAAATTACTGCTCTGGAGGTACAAGGCAGCCAGGCAGTGCACAAGGCAGTCTACAAGGGGTCCACTTAGACCTGGGCATTTCCTAATCAAAAGATATTCAAGAGACAAGGAGTATCTTCTCCATCTAGAATTAGATGTGCATCCAAAAGTATCTGGGGCACATGGCGATTCTGAGAAATAACTTCACCCCAAAGGAGAACATAGCAATTTGTGGTAAGGCGACACACTTTCACGGGAATAATTCACCTCATCCTCACAGTAATTGATTGAGGAAAGCAGCAGAAGTGACCTTTCCAGTAGAGGAAAGCAGAAGTGACCCCCCCCCACCTCCACCTCAACTTTATATTGGAGGAACTCCACATTCTGAAAGAGGAAGACACATGCCACAGTCAATGTGGCAGGTCAGTGGCAGAGCTGGCTCTAGAAACCACCTCCCTACACTGTCTGTAGCCTGCGCTGCCCCTCACGGCTGATAAGGGGCTTACTTTGTACCTCTCCAGATCCCAAAGTATTTCAGACCCAAAGAGTGTAGCCTCCCCTCCGTCAAGCTGCAGTCTTTGTTCTCATCCAGCCCAGGCCAAGGGCTGAGCCCCTGGGAGCTTCGTGGACTCTTCCTTACAAAGTGGCTCATGTGAGCTGCTGAGCCAAAGAGCAACACGGAGTGATGTCTGGAACACTGGCATGGCTTTTCTCAACGCACCCTACCAGACAAATGCTGATATCCTGACAATGGCAAAGAGGAAACAGCCCTTATGGCAGTGCATGTGCCAGGCCTGCTGAGCCTGGTTTCCTGGGGAACACACACCGGGCAACAAATGCTACTTCCCAGGCTGCCTAACACTCCCTCAGTCTGGAGTGGGAGACCCTCAGACATGCCAGTGGCTTTTCTTTTCTAGAAAAGGACCCAGAAAGCTGGATTAGATTTGTCAGTGTACAGGACTTTCAATAGTTTGTTGCCAAATATTTATAATTTATTGTCAAATTTGAAAGGGCTCTGCCAATTTACATATGAGTGTAAATTGCAAACCAGATCCCTTATTTTCCTTTGACATATCATTCTCATAAATAACAGAATAATTATTGGACATTCATTTCTAAGGGCCTCTAATACTAAATCAGCCACTTTCCAGAGAACTAAAAAAAAAAAAAGATACTTAAGTAGATGAATCAATATTGAGGATAGAGATAAAAATGGAATGATTACTTTAAATATGCCTAATGAAGCAATACCCCATTACCACAAACTACTTTGTTCCCTGCCTTTACAGCAACATCACCATACTTCTCAAAGTCCGTCTTTTCCTACCTCTAAGATACTGGAGTCCTCACAGCTGAAAACATACCCAGAGCATTAATTAGTCTGCTGAGCATATCACATATTGGTGCCCAGAGCTATCCATGCCAAGCTTTGGTCAAATTCCTCTTGTCCCAGACTAGATGGGCCGCACTGGGCAGCTCTGTTTGGGGAGCTCCTCTTTCTCTCAGGGTTTGAGGGAGCAGAGACTCCAAGCCTCCCTCCTGCATTCTCCTGTGGCCCCATGCCCCAGTGAGGACACTTTTGACCACAAGCCTGTCCAAAAGTGCTCTAAATAGCTGGTTTGTACCCCTCACCGAAGAAGACCTGAGAAAGTCAATTCCAGTTTTGAGTTCACAGCTCTCACATCATCAAAGACTCAGACTCTTTCCATTTGGGGAATGCTTCTCCTCCCAGTCTCTCTTTTCAATAGGGAGGAAAACCTTTCCCAGCAGCTTCCACAAGATATCTGCTTATGGGACCAGAACTGTGGTTAACCCTTCCCAAACCAATCACTGACAAAGGGGAATGAGATGATCATGGTTAGCTTAGACAGATATTTCCTCATCCCCTGGGACTGGCCACCTGATATCTGATGAAACCACAGCTCTGTGAGCAAAACAGAAGGGAGAAACGGCTATTGGAGAAGCAACAAGCAGTGTGAACCACACTAGTTGAATTCAAGGCTGAGAACAGAGAAAGAAAAGGGGCTTTCTACTCATTCCTTAGGCAGCATCCCCCAGGAAGTGCCTATGACCTCCTTGACCTAGTCAATTTAGCCCACTCTTGGCTCTCATGTCCCTTCAGAGTTCGTCCATAGTGCCTAAGTCTTTTAGGTCTAAGTGTTTGACTAGCTTTTCTCTTTCCCACCAGACTGTAAGTACCAGGATGGTTGTTGTGGTAGAACATTATATTCTCAGGGCCAAGCCCATATCTGGCACATTATAGACTCTCATTTGATATTAGCTGAAAGATGGATGGATGGATGGATGAATGGATAGATGGATGGATGGATGGATGGATGGATGGATGGATGGATGGATGGATGGATGGATGGATGGATGGATGGATGGATGGATGGATGGATGGATGGATGGATGGATGGATGGATGGATGGTTGGATGGATAGATGGATGGATGGATGGATGGGTGAATGGATGGATATTCCACACATTAAGTAGGTTGATCCTCCCTCTTTTCTGAAGATGCATTCAAAGTGACTGAATCTTGATTTCCTTCACTTTTTCCCATCCTTACTCAATGAGTTGCCTTGGCAACATGTATTGCCCCACCCCTAAATTCAGCCTAAGTGAGGATGCTGGCCATTGCATCTCTGATTATACAGGTCATTTTTCTGAAAAAGAGGACTTCTGAGGGAAGCTGATTAGAAGGGAAAAAAGAAAAAAATAAGAGTGATTATAAGCCAGATAAGCAATTATCTTGCTAGTTAGCAGCCCAGATGTTGTTGAAAGGAGAAGCAAATTTGAAAGAACATATTATATGTGAGTGAGAAAGGGTAACTAAATCACGTAGAGACAGGATGTGCTTGTACAAGATAGAACAAAGTGAGGGGAAGAGAGGGGGACTTCAGTACTTGAATGATGCCAGGATGCGGCAGAGATGCTCAGATTTCTGGACAGTTAGCAAGGAAGTGGGATTTTAACCCAAGAGTCCACTAGCTGCCCCCTCTTCATCCCCACTCTTTGGACTTCAGTTCCTTCTGCTTTACATGACAAAGACAACAGAAGCTTGTGGGGCCAGAGTAAAACAAGTGCCCAGCTTCTTAGAGGAAACCCAACTGAATTTATTAAATTCCTCTTTAATAAAATGAGCCAGCCCTTCTCCGAGGCTCTTAAAAAGGAGTTTTTCCATGAAATTGCCTTTCATTCACATGTCAGAAGCTTAATGGCAAATAATGGCTAGTCACCCTCTGGGTACGTTAAATAAACCTAAGACAGAACAGTGGTGGAAATCTGAGCGGGGCAATTTTTAAAAACAAATGACCAGCTGTGGAACATCAAGAACTGTGGAAATCACTCATTATTGCCCCCAGAGGCAGAAGCATGCTCAACCACATGGGCAGATGAACCCAGCAGCTGCTAGAAATTTAGCTGCAACACATCTGAGCCATTCCTCTATTCTACCCTAGAGGGGACTGTTTCCATATATTTATGCCACTAGATGCCAGGTTTTCATTAGGAGATTGTTGGGGGGAGGGGGACTTAAAATATTTATTTGGCTTTTTACCCTCCAATACAAATGGTACAATGGATGGGAATATGTGGTCCTATAGCGTGGAAGGAGCAAATATTTGGTAACAATAATTCAGTCAATTCACACCCCCACCGCCTCCATAGAAGTTCTGGTTACAAAATTTCCCATGGTAAGGAAGCCACCGTACCTCAGCTCAAGACCTTCCTTCTGCTTGAAAAGTTCTCAGGTTGGGAAGGATTCAGTAGAGGAGCAGTCAGCAGTGAGGGGAATGGAGGCATTTTCGCAAACACTTATATAGTCCTCCTCGTAGGCCTTGGCACTGTTGTAAGCCCATAATAAATAGTAAGTCATTACAAATACAATTTCATTACAGCTCTATGAGACTGCACCTACCATTATTCCACTTGATAAGATGAGGAAACTGAAGCACAGAGAAGTTAAGTCAGTTGCCAGAATTCCAACCCAGATAATCTGGCTCTAAAATCCCTATTCTTAAGCACTGCATTTTGCTGCCCAGAGCGATGAAGGGAGCAGAAACAGGAGGCTCCTAGCACCCTGGATATGCTGTGAGTTAGGGCAGCAAGGAAATCAGTACCCTCCAGAAGGAGTAGACATTACTTCAGAGAGGCATGAGAATAAGTATGTTTTTCAGAATATAACAAACAGAACATTCTGGCGTCTTTGTTCTATAAAGCCTAATATCCTAGGCACTGTCCTGAATATTCCCTTCCTGGGAGTTTATATTTTAGTGAAAGAAGACATGCCATCAACAAATAAATAAGGGAAAAAATATCATGGCTCAGAAGTTGGTAAATGCTATGGAGAAAAGTAAATCAAGAAAGGGGGTTGAGGAGCAAAGCTGAAATTGCAATAGCAATTTGAAGAGAGTGGAAATGAAGGCCTTGCTGAGAAGGTGATATTTGATCAATGGCCTGAAGGAGGTGAGGGATTGATTGGTAACTGAATGAATGAATGAATGAATGCTCAAGCATAATCAGCTATTCCAGTGAGACCTCAGAAAACAAACAAACAAAACAGAACAAGACTCCTTATACCAACCCAGGCCACCTTCCTCCCCTAGAGTAACTCAAGCTGATCTGGTTGCATCTACTCCTTGTTCTCCCTCATCTGACTTCTGCCTCTCCCCCTACTGAAGGATTCTCTGCAGAACAGAAGGGGACAGAGCCACAGTCCACTCTTTAAATGACCAAAGGAATGTTTTCTGATGCAGGGGTTATATGGCAGCACTTTTGCACCTTGTTCTGGTGTATAAGTTAGGAAGAACTGAGCTGATGTTGCTGTTACTAGTATATCTAGGTGCATAAGTTAAGGCTGAGCCTTTTTTGCTCAAGGGGAAAGTGAACCAGCTATGAAAACAGATGTGCCGATGGAAATTAGCAAATGCAAAAGTGTGAAACCTTTGGAAGAATGCAGAGATTAAACCTGGTTGATAACAAGAATGCAGTGGGTAGGCAGGATAAAGAATGTAGAAGAAAGAGTAGAGTATTTACTTGCCTGCTTGCTCGCTCTCTAGGAATAAGAGAGGTCAGATGAGGAGTCAGGACCTGAAAACCACTCATTCCTTCCAAGAAGAGCAGGAACCTCTGGGCGTGCACCATCAAAGGAACTGCAAAGACAGAAGGGGACAGTCAGCAATTGCAGGAACAAGAGCTTTTAGCAAACATTTATGTAGACCTGGTTATAGGCTGGGCACTTCTTAAAATTCATTATAAATATTAACTGGGCAGCTACAAGGAATGCAGAAAGACATTCCAGCTATGCAGGAGGGATGCTGGGGCTGACAGAATGAGGGGATGCTGGCTGACCTAGATGTGTGCCATCAGGTTGAGATCCAGGTTCTGATGGACCCATTTATCTAAGAACTAGAGACTTCAAGGCAGGTTAAAGTACCAGGCCAATAGGGCAGGACCAAATGCAAGGTTTCTCTGTGTTCCCCTTACTGGACAGACATTCATCCCAGAGCCTCTGGGTAGGGTTCAAGTGGTCTCAGCTGTGGAACCCGTGGGCGGAGGTGGCCAGGCAGGTCAGGCTGCAGTTAGGAAAGGCAAGATGCATTGAGTTTTTTCCTTCTTTAGCGTTTTTGTCTGTTTTGTTTCTTTTTGCATGCCATATTAAAAAAACCAGTTTGTTAAGCAATTTGGGGTCCCACAGAGCTCTGATGCAGCTATCAGCAGGAAGGAACAGTATAATACTTGTGCCGCCAACACAGAGGCAGCCATGAGCAGGGCCTGAGAAGAGCCAGGTTAAGTCAGCACAGGAGAGGGGCACAGCAAAGAAAGACAAGGAGCCACCTCCCTGAGAAGAAAAGGAGGAAGGAACAGATCCTGGACACACAGGTCCCCAGTCAATGATGGTTTCCTATGCACTGCCATCCTGAAACTGGAGAACGAGTGAGCTCCGGTTGACATCTACAGGGATTGGGGATATTTAAAGGGGTGCATTTAGGTGGTATTTCTTCTAATTGTGTAGTGGCTCAGAAGTAATTTTTCCATTCGTTCACAGAAAAAAAGTATTAAGGTGGCCTCAAAGTTTCAACTACGCCATTTCTCATGTTACATGTGAGAACATTGAGCAGAGGGGCGGAGTTAGAGGTCTACTGGTAAATACTGAGCAACCTCTCTCTGAGAAAAAAAAGAGAGGGTTGGGGTGGGGTGGAGATATGGATCCTGGTTTAAATTATCTCACTATGGCTTACTTTAAGCCAACAACATGAGGTACATTGGCCTGTGCCATTCCTGAAAATGTAACAGTTGCCTCCCTTTGACAGGTATGAGCTGGCACCTCATGAGAAATGCCCAGCTTGGATCTTTCCTCTCAGGAAAATGCCTTTTCTAGGCCTAGAGGATAGAGGAGGAGCCAATTCTGCTTACCTTCACTGGCATCTTCCTTCCCCACTCCCTTCAGCCCAAGCTGAGGCACTCAAACTTCCATTCATGGAAGAATCACATGAAGCACTTGCTAAAAATGAACATTCCTCCACTCTGACCTCCAAAGATTTTTTTTCCTCCAAAGATTTTGACCCATTGTGTCTGGGTTGGAGCTCACTGGTCCCTAGAACTGATTCTTAAAATAATGCCCCCAGGAATATCTACTACTATTGAAGGACACGGGGATAGATAGGAGACTGCCCTGGTTCCCTAAGCATCATAGCTGGGGAGGTCCAGTGTGCTGAGTGGCCACTTGCCACCAGCACAGACCTGAATCCAAATTCTCCCTCCATATGCCATCACAAGCCATGTGGCATTGGACACATCCCAGGCTTCTTGTGAGGGTGAACTGAGTTGCAAATTTTAATGCACTTCAGAAAGCACCTGGCATCCTATGGTGCGGTTTTTATCACCACCCAGTTCGGAGCTCACTGGAGGCTTTTCAGATGTGGTTCTTGGTTTAAACCACTTACCTCTCTGAGTCCCCCCTCCCCCAGTTTTCTCATCTTTAAAATGGGAGCAATAATATGATAATAATAGCAATAATGATAATAATAATAACTTCCCTGCCCACTGTACAGGAGTATTATAAGAATAAAATGTGATAATGATGTGCAAGTGTTTTATAAACTACAGAGTTACATTTGAAAAAAAAGTTTTTTCATTTTATCTTGATATTTTTGTTAATTTCAGGTAGGACGAGCAAACAAAGACTTGGATTCCTGTCCCTTCTCCCTACCTGCAGTGATGGTGGGTGGAGCCCATTACATTTCTGAGCTTCAGTTTCCTCTCCCGTCAAGTGGGGCCCCTTAGCAGAGCTACTATATGTGTTATGTGGGATCAGGTCAATCAGTGGTTCTCAACACTGTCTTCACTTTAGAATCATCTGGAATGCTTTTTTAAAATATCCTTGTCCAAGTGAGACCAAGTTGGAACCAATTAATCAAAATCCCTAAAACCAGGACATGGGAAGCTCCCTACCTACTCTAATGTGAATCATTATTGAAAACCACTCTGCCTATGGAGCAGCTTTATAAACTGCAAAACATCATGTATAATTTATCTGTGTTTTTTATTGTTATTAATCGGTCGATGATCCCAGGAGGGATGAATTCCTCTGAAAACAAGGCCAATGTGTATTTTCCACCATCTGTCAAAAGTGTGTCCTGGTCCAGAAGAATTGAAACTCATCCAGTTCCTTTCCTTGCATTCAAGCCAAGAAGAACGAGTGAAAACAAAATCACTTCACATAAAAGACCAGATTTGGGTGGTGTGGTGAGTGAGCCTTGCTGTGGTCATTCGATTTGAGCACAACACCTGCAACCACGGGGAAGCAGTCAGCATTCTGTCTTATTAAAGTGACTCCATTGCAGAAGCGCATACACTACAGTGTGGCAATTCATCCCGATCAGGTTAGGAGTTCAGAGATCTTTATATTTAAGGCCCTAGATGCAGTACTAGTCCTGAATCCGTTCAAGTCCTGAATCTCTGCTAACCTTTTCCCTACGAGAGAAGGCAGCCACCCCCAGCAGACCACACCTCCTCCTCGTTGATTCACATTTACTCAGGGGTTCCTGAGAAAGGAAGAAGGGAGGGTGTCTGGAATCAGGAATCAGAAGTCAGCATTTTACAACAGCCCTCTCACTGTTTCTAATAACTTTCACACAGCTGTGATGTCCTGTCTGTCCTGTCTCATCTGCTGAGTTCTAACATGATAGGCATTTTAGATAGAAGTATTTCCCTTGTGGAAAGCTCCAGAGGTTTCCCAGCAAATGACATCTCAAAACAGAGAATAGAAGCAAAACCTGTTCCAGAAGCAACAAAATGGAAACTTTAATCATTGAGGTGATAAAAATAAAATCATAAACAATCACATGAGCAAGGATCATCCTGTGAAAGCTCTCAGACAAATGTGTTAACATGAGTAGATAAATGTTTCATGGCTGTGGCACAAGTTTGGTAATCATCACAGAACAGGATTAGCAAATTAGCAAATCAGAGCTAGACCCTCTACCTCCCCACCCGAGGCCCAGACTCTCAATGTCTACGTTAAACACCAGCTCCCATGCTCTTCTTAAAGCATCTTTGAATTCCTCTGTCAAATACAGAAAATGATGCTGGTTCTGAGTTCAATGTCTAATAATATTAACATATAGATAAAGATTTCTGGGCTCCTAACCTAATCGGTATAAATTGCCACTTTGTGCTATATGCACCTTTGCACTGGAGTCACTTTAATAAAATAGAATGCCAACTGCTTCCCCATGGCTGCAGGCATTACATCCAGTGTCTGATCATTTCAGCAGAGTACAAATCATCCGTTAAGCAGACTTTCAGTCCACCATATCTTAAGAGTTTTGTTCTGTTTTTTTCACCCTTAAGACTTCACTGATTCACTTATTCTTTCTACAAACAGTCATTTTGACCATTCACTTTGGGCTGACCTTGTATAATGGTCTTAATTTTGAGCATGGCTTGAAATAGCGAATCCCTCCTGCTGCTCTCCCACCCTAAGCTGATTATGTCCTGTTTTCCAAACTCAGTGTTGGCATTCTCTACTAGAAAGAAAAGCCAGGCTCCTGGAAACCACAGGGTACCTGTAGGCTTTTATTTTAGCCTCAGGCCATCCAACCCAGATGGGGCAGGGCAGATAAGAAGGCCCAGCAGCCCAAGGATTTCAACCTAGCAGAGCCCATAGAAAGTACCTGGTGCCGCATCTGACACTTAAAACAATGGATGAATACATCTAAAGTTTGTTTATAAGAAAAGACACTTTTTGTATTTTTTTTTTCTGGGATAAGAAAAGTAGTTGAAATATAATTTGGGTTAATAGTTAGGAGACACTTTTTGTATTTTTTTGGGGGGGATAAGAAAAGTAGTTGAGGGTGGGCCACAGTGGCTCAGCGGCAAGAATGCTTGCCTGCCATGCCAGAAGACCTGGGTTTGATTCCCGGTGCCCGCCCATGTAAAAAAAAAAAAAGAAAAGAAAAGAAAA
>PVIY010006427.1:0-62480 GCA_004026745.1 Myrmecophaga tridactyla | reverse complement strand
TCTGGGATAAGAAAAGTAGTTGAAATATAATTTGGGTTAATAGTTAGGAGACACTTTTTGTATTTTTTTGGGGGGGATAAGAAAAGTAGTTGAGTGTGGGCCACAGTGGCTCAGCGGCAAGAATGCTTGCCTGCCATGCCAGAAGACCTGGGTTTGATTCCCGGTGCCCGCCCATGTAAAAAAAAAAAAAGAAAAGAAAAGAAAAGTAGTTGAAATATAATTTGGGTTAATAGTTAGGAGATAGAAGCAGGCAATCTCATGACCATTGGAGGAGAGCTAAAGTTGGACCCAGAGTAAATATGAGATGTGCAGGGTTTCCCTGCCACCTGAGTCTTGATCACTACCTTCCGATCTTAGCAAAATTCCAACCCAAAACTGGAAACAGCTCAAATGTCCATTAGCAGCAAAATGAATAAATGATGTTATTTCATACAATGTAATATGAATAAAAATGAGTGAGATTAAATGGGAATAAATTATGTAAAACTATATGTGACAAAGAGGATGAGTCACACAGCAAGGTGGAATAAAGGAGCCATATACCACACTTAAGAAATGGAGAGCACACGATTCCATTTAATTTAAAGATCAAAAGTGGACAGATAACTATTTGTAATGTAGAAGTCAGGAGAGTGGCTCTTTGGATAGGAATGGGTAGAGATCGGAAGGAGGCATGAGGGGGATTTCTGGGACGCTATCAGCATCCTATTTCTTGATCTGGACAGTGACTTGGATGTTTTCACTTTCTGATCATCCACTGAGTAATACACTCATGATTTGTGCATGTGTGATGGTCTTTAATGAAATCCAAATCTTGGATTGGTCCCTTTTGGTTTGTCAGGGAGTTGGGCTTGCAAGAGCTATGTAGGGCCTCAGAGTCCTCTGTGTAGCAAGTTGGGTCCACTTCTAGAATCAGAGGCAAAACTCTGAGTACAGCAAGATGAAGGTGGCTGATGAAGCTGAACATGGTGGGGACTGCACTGAACTTCAGGACTACCCTGACACTAGACTTGGGAGCAAGTGGTCACAAAATAGCAAAACTGAGATTTCTAATATTCAGTATGGGCTAGGGGCTGGATGGGCCACTATGTATGATGGAGTCCAACAGTGGGTATTGCAAAGGATGAGGGGCTGGGGAGCACAAGGATTGATAGTGAGGAGTGATGGGTTGGAAACGCACATCTGTTATTTTTAACTCTCTTTTGGCACTCCCTCCCTAATGCAGATAGTAGGCTCTGTCCCAGTTCTGGGACTGTGCCCTGATTTCCCATCTGGGTGAAATAGCTGTTTCTCAAAAGCACAAGCTGGCAGGGCATAAATTGCGGGACCTCTTTCTCAGCTGCTGGGCTCAGTGGGAGACACCTGGCTTGATGGAAAAAGATGGTGATGGGAGGTTTTTGGAAAGAAAGCATATAGGCAGTATCAGAGTTGATGCAGAGCAAAATGAGGAAGAATGGGTTTTCATGATGATCCTATCGCAGTAGGACTTATTATAGTGGAGGAATATTTTAATAAGGTGACTGATGGGGAAAAGCAGAAAGATGGGAGACTTTTTGAGGATACAAAACCAAGGAAGCCCAGGAAGATAGTCATGGGCAAGGTGTGGAGACTTGCTACAAACCTAAATCCAGTTCCAAGACTTGGAGCTTCTTAAACCACAGCCACACCCAGGGAGCTACTGAGGAGTGAAGCCTAAAATAATTGTCCTTGGACTGAGCTGCAGGGCTAGGTTTTTCCTAATTGGACTCCAAATATTTGGAGCTTTCTTACATAGTACCCACCATTAAAATAGCTGGCGGGCCTTCTTTCAGTGTTCTAACCCCAAAATGGGGTGAATAAAGAGAGCCCATGCTTTCCCTTGATCTAGACCCTCCTTGCATTGGGGAGTGGACTCTGAGAGACAATACCCAAATTTATCCCCAGCCCAGTGCTGGAAGCTATGAAAAATGGTCATTATACAAGCAGGAGGTATATCTAAGTTCTTCTGTAAAGCAACACAGAGCAGTTCAGGGTATCATTTGACATAGCCCCCTTATGAATGAGCAGTTGTGATCATCTTTCTCTCTGAAAGTTTACATCCCACTATATTTGCCCTCCTAAGGGTAAGTTGAGAAATCATTATTGAAACATAAAACCGACCCCACTGAGAACGTCAAATTCTTGGTCCAGGGATTATAAGGCATTAAAAAGTGCACATGGTAACAAGCAGATTTCATCTTAGGAAATCCCAGAGGAAAGTTTTTATTTTTAGTCCATAAAATGCTTCTTGAGAGCATTTTTATAGGAAGAGCTTATTTAGGAGAGTTTCTTTGCACTCAGACCAAAGCACCAGAGCGTATAAGCAGATGACAATGTCTACTCCTGCCTCCCACCATTCTGCTCCCCATCCCAGCATTGTTTTCTATTTGTTTGTTTTTGGCTTTTTTTTTTTTTTTTTTTTTGGCAAAACACATGGAGTCCTGATTTGGAAGAGCTTTCTGGATAACATCTGGCCTCACTCGAAAGGGTGATTTATAGCACGTTATAGACCTCAAGCATTTTGATGCAATGCCCAAAATAATAGGGAAGTTTCAATAAAGGGTTTTTATAGAAACCCTTAAGCCAATGGGCAGAATTCATCCCTGAGCCAGACACAGAGAAGAATCCATTTTCTTAGGAGCTACGTGACCCTAACAAAGCTAGGTTAGTGAGATCAACAGTGCTTGAGACCCCCTGGCTAAGCAGGGCCAAAAGCTGAGATGACCCCTCTATAGCCCTAGCTCACCTGCTCCTGCTGAGGATTCCCTGCCTGCCAAGGCTCAGCATGTTGCCCTCCTTGGGTCAGCTTTTTTCATCACCACTGTCTCCACCATAGAACGGGGTTTAATCGCACCATCCAGGTCAGGCTTTCCTTGAGTCGGAATGGTTTGACAGGCTCTCCCAGGGCCACATTTCTCTATCCCATTGGTAACTGATTGACAAAGTACTAAAACACTCTGTACTTTGGTTTCCCCAACTGTTTTAAGGGGATGGTCATAATCTGTACTTATTCATGGGGGCTCTTGGGAGAGCTAAGTGAAATTTAAATGATTAAGGAAGCAAGCACAGTACTTAGCCCATAGTAGATGCTCCAGGTGTGGTGAGCATAATTTTAACCCATTCGAGTCTTTAACATCTTGGCCTAAATTAGCTGACCTTGTGGGACTTGATGGAGTGGGTGGTTAATATGCAGCTTGGTGGGACATTTCGACGGAATCCAGGAAGAGCAAGTGGAAAGGCCTCAATGAATACACCCAGACTACCTCACATTTCATCAGGAGCAGTTACTGAACCAGGGGTCTCAATATAAGAAAGTTGCTTGATGGTGCCTATGAGCTCCAAGCGTCTGTTGTCAGTTAGATTTATATCTGAGAGTAGATCTCGGAGGGAGGATTTGCAGGTGGAGAAAGCCCTTTGAGAAGTTTCCTGTTAGGTGGTTCCCAGCTGGCATATAGAGAGCCATCCTCTGATTAGCAAGAATGGACAAAGGCTGGTCTTTAGGGGCTCATCAAACAATATGCATTCTTCTCAAATATTCCAAGATGAGCGGTCTGTGGATGTTTTTTTTCCCTTGACTTAAAAAAAAAAAAACATGAAATTTAAAGGGAAATTTAAACCATGTGTTTCTGAGAATTTATACTTAGTTAATCAAATCTATAATTTTGTGCAATTTGTTTGAAGTCCAACAAGACTAAAGGGGCTTTTTCAAATGTCTTTTAAAATCCTTTTTTTTTTTCTTAGAAGGGCATTTAAGAGGCTTTGAAAGTTGCTCCAAGGGTAAAAAAATATATTAATATTAATAATAAATTGCTCAAAACTCTCAACCCCTGCAGTTTCAAAATTTCCTTAATACCTTGAGCCCAAGGGATTTGAGTTATTGCTGGGGTTTATCATCTCTTATTTATGAGGCTTTTCAAAGGGGAAAAAGAAATCACGTGGAGGTTCACAGGAGTTCATTGTGTGGTTTATGGCCATGTCCATCACCCAGAAGATTTCTAGAGCCTTTGTGAGCCTGAACCTTCAGAGGAAGCTCTTCTAACTCACAGCATCGATGAGGCCAGGTTGGAGACATGACTTTTCAGCTTGGATTATTTTTGGCTGGTGGATCAGAGCCAGAGCCTTCCTAGAATGGTTCTCTTGCAAGACCCATGGATACTATCTATGGCATACAAGACGGGCAATATATTGTTAGGCAAATGGGGGTGGAAAGAAAACAATTTTTCTTTGGGGTGTGTGCAATGGAGCTGACTGCCCCATGGCTGCCTTGAACCTTGTCATCTGATGACCTCTGGTGGTGGAATTTTTCCCAGCATGTGTAGATCAAGGTTTTTGAGCCAAGCTACCTGACCATGTTACATTTTCCTACATTCCTTTCCTCTTGTTTTGTCATTCCCATTAAGTAAGGAGCTGGAATCCATTGCAAACAACCAGAATAAAGTGATGCATGTGCGTGACCTGACCACCATTTCACAAAAGTTGCCTGGGGCCTTCTCTTTCAGAGAACCACTGACACCTCTCCTGTTGAAAGAGAAGGGAGCCAAAATGAAGGAAAATGTAGCATCCACAATTATCTTCATTTTGCTACTTTTTCTCAACACCAGTCTTCTGAATGGTAAGTAAGAGATTGTCCTGCCCTCTTTAAATGCCCAGGGTGTTCATTAAGAGGGTGGAGAGTCATTGCAGTCCTCTTGCAGTGCAGTTGACAGAGATGAAAATGCTTGCATCATTAAATGACTTGCGGTATTTTGGACACATGCAAAATCTCTTAGCTACGCTCTTCCTTCCATCATCGTTATGATTGTGTAGTGAAACGGCTCTGATAATGACAAGACCTGGGTTCCCGTCAGGCTCTGTCAGTTCTAGCTTGAGCCAATTCCCTAATCTCTTTGGGTTTCCACATTTGTAAAGTGAGCATTGTGATGTTTCCTCCACTTCAAATGAAATAATGCCTGTGAAAAACCCTTTTAATTGTATAGAGATGTAAGAGATTGCTCTTACAGGTGGGAAACAGGTATAGCCAATTCTGTATTATCTGTGCTCGACAGACAATATGCAGTTAACAGCTGAACAAGTGTGAGTGTGGTATGCCTGTATATATACATTTCAGCGTGGGTACCTTTGTCTCTTTGTGTGTCTATTCTGTGCAGGTAACTATAGGGTTTACTTCTCTGTGCAAATGCTTCTGTGGTGTACCTGTGCATATACACTTCTATGAGTGCTTACTTCGCTCATGCATTTGTGTGTGCTCACTTCTGTGTGTGTGAGTGCAAATGCTTCTCCACGTGTGTACCCATGTGTGCCAATGCGTTCTTCTATATGCATGTGCTGGTGTGCATTTCTGTGTGTGTGTACTTCTGGTGTGAACTCTGTACGGGCATGTGTCTTGTACCTATGCATGTGGTACGTGTGTGTTGCCCTGTGCTTCCCTGCATTTTATGGGGACAGTGAGACAGTCCATTAGTTTAACTGTCTCCTCTAATGGGGGTGAAAGGAGCTTTTGACTAATTGCAATTTCACAACTTTACCCTCCTTCTCATGTTTCCTAAAGGTACTATTTATAGCCGTGAAATAAGCTTTCAGAGGGAGAGAGAAAGGAAAACAGAGGTCAAGATAATCCATAAAGGAAACTCGAAAGAAATCATGAATAATTGCCCTAATTGGCCTCTGAGTGGGCCCATCATTGAACCATAGCTTGCTTGTTTGTTATTTGTTTTTAAATAAACTTTTCAATCTCACATACTCCTCCCACCCATCCACCCACGCACCAAAAAAAAAACCCTCAGATTTTTGCCTATGACTCCCAACATTCTACCCTGTGAAATTATCCTGAAGAAATTCTCCCTAGAGGAGAAGCAATGCTGTAAATATCAGCAGATCTGGTGCCAGGCTGCCCTTGACTAGACTTAGCTGGGACTGTGAGAAGCGCCTAGCCCAGTTCCAGCTGACACTGTCAGCTCAGTCTCCTCAGCCCCAGCTATTCCCTCCACTCCATTCCATTTTTCCTTCTAGCCAGTTTTGTCTTGTGCCCCATTGCCCACTGTTGATTCTCTCCTGGAGGTCTCCACAAAACTATCCCCTGTTTGACCTGGTGCTTAGCTAGAAAGTTTGGTCCACGTTGCCAGGATGGGGCAGGGCAGAGGAGGTAGCATGGGAGACAAAAGCAAAGTGAGATCCCTAAGTTGATGAGCTCCACATCTAAAAGCTCTCTCCTCTCTTCTCCCAACTTCTGGAACAAAACAGAGGGCATCCAGCAAGACAAAAAGGAGGATCAACAGCTTATAGGGATGAGTGTGGTTGAACTTCCAAACCCAGCAGCAGCAGGGTAATTTCCCATGGTTATCTTCCCCTTTTGGGCCTGACAGCCAAAGAAGTAAAAAGGAAGCCAGGTCACCAAGAACTTTGCGGCTAGGCAACAAAATTATTCTGTCCCCTTGACATTGTGTTTTTCATATTGCCTTTGTTCAGGCCTCCTAGTTTCCAGCCTGAGATTAGACATAGCTCTTAATAATAATGATAACTAATGACCAGGGAAGGAGCTACCTTATCCCCTACTTCCTACTGTCACTTTTACTCTATAAAGAATCACGGAATTAAAAGGAAGTCCTCTATCACCTCACCATAAAAAAGACTCAAGGGAGGCATGGGGAAATGTAAAAGAAAAGGGGGATTAAAAACTAAGATGTAGAGATGGGGACAAAGAAGATGGGAGATAGACTGTTGGACTGGATCATAAGATCAAGGCTGAATGTCCAAAAGGAAAAGTGAAGGGAAAGGAAGGAAAGAAGATAAAAGAGAGAGTAAAGAAGCAGCTGAGGGACAGTCTCAGATAAAGACAGCATCCATGATACAATGAAAGAACAAAAGATCAGGAGAAGAGTTTGAGATAATGGTATGGGAATGGCAGAAAGATGGCAAGTGGTTAAGGACTCTGGGTTGCAGAAGAGCTTCAGTCCATATGCATCCATCTCCCTCTCAACATTAACCCTTCATATCATTACTTTGTTGGTATCTCATGAGTTACTGATCCTCACCCAGATTGTGGGTATCTCCCTCCATCTTGAAGTACGCTCCCCCACCCATAAGCACCCCTCCACCTCAGAGCTCTACCCCTAGAAATTCTGCTAGCATGGGGCAGCCCTAGAGGGGTGTTGCTAGATGCTGATGTGTTGGCATTTCCAAGCACCCACCCCTAGGCATACTCATCTCAAGACCACATTACTGTCTTAGGTTCCTTCAATCAACTTCTGTCACTAGCAGAATGGTCCAGTGGTTGAATGAACTTAAACTCTGATTTCAGTGGTTTCTGGCTTTTTCTAGGACAGTCACCCCCTGGAAAACCTGATATCATTAAATGCCGTTCTCCGGAAAAGGAAACATTCACCTGCTGGTGGAAGCCGGGAACAGATGGAGGACTTTCCACCAATTACACTTTGACTTATTACAAGGAAGGGTAAACAGTTCTCTTATCTTCCATCAAACTCCACATGAGTTGCCAATCTCCTGGCTAAAATAACACTGATTCTGAGTTAGAATTACTGCTTCCCTGGAGTTACACAGATAAGGCTCATACTACGGGGATAAGATGAGACTGTTAATGTCCATGTCCACATTCTCCTGTTACATCCTTGAAATGTTCTCTCAATATGCAAATGCTTACCAGCCATAGCAGCAATGCAAAATTAACAGGGTTTCAAATTTCCTAACTCCCCCAAGATTGGAGCTTGAGGCTACAGATCAAGTGTTTCCTAAGTGCTCTTTAATTATCAGATGATCATTATAAACCTTGTGCCATTTATAATTATTTTTTAGTGAACAGATTACTATTGCAACATAAGAGAATTGTATAAAACAGTGTCATGGTATGTTAGCTTTCAATCTTCTTTTATATCCAAAAAATAAAGACAGCTGTAAGGAAAAGCAGATTATGATTTTTCCTTAGCTAATTACTGATCCAGGTGCCACTATTTCCTAGAGGGCATTTTTAGCCCAAAGGTTGCAGTGGCCATTAAATGAGATCAATTCTATGCAGGTCTTTTGTTGCACTCACTATGAGACCCTCCTGGAAATTCCTGGGAAAGTTGCATCTTTCCCCCATAAAGAAAACATTTAGTTAGTGACTGCACTTTGTTTTACATGATGCTGTCATTCCACCTGGGGTCCAAACAGCCTGCATGTAAACAGATTTCAGAAACTCAAGCTGTCAACCAAAACCCTGTGTCGTGTGTCTTGAATTGAGTCTCCTAAGTCTACATAAGACAAGCCTAACAAGCCCCTTGGGCCTGAAATCTTTCCCTCAAAGTCACTTCACTCCATTGCTGACTTGGTGCAGATTGAAAAGAACTGACATCAGTTTTTCTCTTCTTTTATTTATGTTTTTTAAAGTGGAATGAAATTTAATACATATGTGCATAAGTGCTGCCTTTTGCATTTGCCCCACCATGTGGGTCTAGGTCAAAGACCAAATCTCATGAGCTGATAAGATCCAGTGCCCTGGGGATGGCAGTGCCTTGGCCATGGAAAGCTCAAATGCTTATTGGCAAGGGGCACAGGTCACAAAACCCACAAAAAGCTAAAGAAAGAATGAGTTGGTAAGAGGCAGAGGAGTTGAGGCCCTAAAATAGCCCTCTCACCCCCTAGACACCACTAGCCTCTCTTCCCCGTTTCCTTCTCCAGCTGTCTTCCATTTCTCACTCTCAGCTGACATGGGAAAAGTACAGAAGCATGGGGAGTCCTTCTTCAGCTATTTTTTGCATTTCGAATGTTTAATCCTCAAAAGACAGTAATAGGGGTCTATAGTGAAAAAAAGTTGACTCTTTTAATTACTTTCTTATTCACTCCTTTCCTCATTGCAGAGAGACACTCATCCATGAATGTCCAGACTACAAAACTGGTGGCCCCAACTCCTGTTATTTTAACAAGAAGCACACCTCCATATGGACAGTATACATCGTCACAATAACTGCCACTAACCAGATGGGAAGCAGTTCCTCGGACCCACTTTATGTGGATGTGACTTACATAGGTAAGGGGAGTGGAGGCATTAATTATTCCATTATTTACTTACCAATAGTCAAACTCAGTTTGAGAATTCTTGGCTTTTAGATGGATCCCCAAAAAGAAAGATGATAAAATTTACAATATCCATGTCACCTGTGCATTTTAAACCAATTTTTATTGAGTCATTCATCACATTAAGACTGCTACTTGGGATCTTTGTGTTCCTGGGTTTTCCCTTGACCCTTGTTGCCATCTTCTTGTACCCAGCAGGGATATTCTAATTATGATTCCTTTATCAATCTTTCTCTCCTGACTTCCCCCTGCAACCAATTTCCCCTTCTTCCTTGGTATGCTAAGATTTCTTGTTTCTCTCTCCATGAAAGACACAGTTGCTCCAGGGAGTAACAGCTCTTAGAAGGGGTCCATCTGGTTCTATATGCACAGGAATTGCTCCAATTGCTTCGCCCATATTTGGTTTTGCTTCATGACAAATGGAGCTATATTTTAGAAGCAAAGGACTTGGAAAGCAAATAGTGCTACTTGAGCAGCTGATTGAAGGCCGGAATCACAAGTACATTGTTTGGGAAAGTCATTAGCAAAGTAAAACAAAGTCACCCTAAGAAATTCTTCTTGCTTTGCATGGCCAACATTAAGCTGCAGGGCAATTAGGCATAAATGTACTGGCCTTTATGTTGCAGCAGAAATGATAAAGGGGAATACTAGGATGAGAGGTGGGTTGGCCAGGATGGGTTTGGTCCCTATCTTGGGTAATAGTCTGGTAACAGCTAAATAAGTTCAAGGTCATCCAAGACTTACTGATTACTTAACAGTACCCAAAAAGGAAAATTAGGCTGGGACTCTCAAGTATTTGCTTGAATATCACCCCATTGTCATGTTTTCAGTGACTGATCCTTAAAAATTGCAAAAGCTTTCCAACACCAACAGGCACACACTTGAATATTTCCTCTCCCCAGCAAAGAATTGGAATGAGCATGGTGTGGAAACTGTATTTGATCATAGTTTAAGAAAACCAGAAAGATAACCCTGATAACCAGTAGGAATCAAATAAATTCCAGTTGTATAAATTTACTTAAAATATGGAGTCTTTAAGATGCTAAATGCAAAATAATTCAAATTTCATGGGCTCTTTCTTGAGTTGTCGCAAATGTTAAAATGTTTACTATTTGAGGACAAAACAAAGAGCAATTCTGAAATGAACAACTATTATAATGAATGTTAACAACAAAAACAGAATCACTAAAAAATAGTACATTTAAAAAGTGAAATCAGTTGAGTGTATCACTTGACATCAACTCTGGAAAAAAACAGAATCTCTGGTGAAAGAATGTGTTGGACCATATTTTTCAAAATAATACAAATTTTCGTGGAATCCTCATCTAAACCTACAGCATACAGTATTAGTTAAGGGCCACAAAAGTTCATTTAAAAATCAGTTTTGACCCCAGTATGTTTTCCATCAGCTTGAGACTCTCATCCAGTAACAACTTACAGTATAAAATGACAGAGTTGCCAGATAAGCGCTCAGCAACAGTTGTTTGACATTGTTCTTGTTCAGTGAACATAGCTATGTTGAAGACACTTTAAAGCAAAGGCTTTCAACTGGGAACAGTTTTGCTCCACATGGGGTATTCAGCAATGTCTGGAGGTATTTTCGACTGCCATGCCCTGAGTGGGGGCGGGGTGGGGACTGGGGTGAGGTTTACTTGCATCTAATGAGTAAAGGGCAGCGATGCTGCTAAACATCCTACAATGCACAGGACAGCCCCCCACAACAAGGAATTATCTGGTCCAAAATGGCAGTAGTGTGGAGGTTAAGATACCCTGCTTGAAATAATTTGTCCTGAACATTTTACTTGTACTTTGGGGACAATATTTTTAGATCAGAGGGGTATCTCAATATTGTAGTTAACTTAAAATTTATATGAACTAACTGAAGTTTGTTTAGTAAGTACATATAAAATAATCTTTCTCAAGTCTTTATTTAGTAATATATAAGCATTAGGATTAGTGGCAAATTCTTTTAAGTTCAAGTTTTAGCCAGTATGGATCATAACATCAAATACACTAAGGTTATTAGCTCCCCATCTGCTGTAGAGACGAGATTTGAGGAGGTAATAAACCAATGGAGAAAATGTTACTGGCCAGCATGGCAGGACTAGGACTAGGGAAGTGAGAGTCCTTGGCCATACCTCACTCGTAAGGACGTGCTCTCAGGTTCTGTACTCACAGAATTTATCACTTGAATTTATCACCTTGGCCACCTCACTTGCTGATTCCTTGCCCTATTTTCTGCCACCTGACATCAAATACCAAGTATCTCATAACCACAGTGTAGTGAAGTGGTAAAGAGAGCAGCCTCTGAGTCATATAGTTCTTCTACCAAATATGTGTCCTTTGGCAAGTGATTTTCCCTCCTCTAAGTCTGTAATCTCCTCTGTACAACAAGTCTAGTGGCATTACTTCATGGAGCTACTGGAGGGTTAAATGAAATGATGCAGGGAAAGTGTTTTCCATAGTGCTTGACATAATAAGCCCTCAATAAATGTTAGCTATCATTTTGCTAGTAAGAATTCAGTCCACATTTGTTGAATGAATTGGCCAATTGGTTGTTATTAGGTCACTGTAAACATCACCAAAAAAGCCAGACCTCTAGGCACATTTTAATGATTTAATAATATCTGGGAGAGTGGATTCCATTCACCATAGGGAGTAATATGCATATTGAATGTAAAATGTAATTTCTAAAGGAAAGATGGACTCTGTAAACGTGTTACCTAGAAAGTTATAAATATGAATAGATCTATCAGAAATACCATGTGTGTGCCACCAATGAGAAACTTGCTGTCAGCTGAGGGAAATAAGCTATTTGAAATACTTCCCTTATAATCTTCCCACTTCCAAATTCCAGCCCAGTTTGCACCACCTGGTGCCCATTATCATGAAAATACTTGGAAAGGTATCTGACCCTGGCTTCCCAAAAATGGAAAGTGGAGGAACACAAAGAAAGAATGAAACCTCAAGTGCTTATTAAGCTCACCATCCGAACTTATCTTCAAGCACACTTACTTTTGATTGTATACTAAGGGGCTGAAGACATGGCCCTTGTCTTCCAAGGGCTTATAATGCAGTTGGGTAGAGTGGGCTGATAACATAGAAAATACGGTTTATGATGGACAATGGTAAGGGCCAAATAAAGGATAAAAGCAATGAATGTTACTGGAGTTTCTTTCACATCTACAGTTGAACCAGACTCTCCTGTGAAGCTGACTTTAGAAATAAAGAAGCCAGAAGACAGAAAACCATATCTGTGGATAAAATGGTTTCCACCTACCATGATTGATGTAAGGTCCGGTTGGCTCATACTCCAGTATGAAATTCGATTAAAACCTGAGAAAGCAGATGAGTGGGAGGTGAGTCAACAAGAAGCTTTTTGAAGGAACAATGTCCTTGAGCAGTGATGAACTGAGAACAGATCATTTCTCCTAATTACTGGGCCACCATATTGGCTTCCCAATGCTGGCATGACCCACCAAGAAGTGGTAGGGTCTTCTCCCTCTCATCTTCACAGCTTTCCCAAGGCTAGTTCTGTGTAATACACAGCCCCTTCCACCAGGTCCCCAACCTACCTTCCTCAGCACGTCTTATATCTAGACACCTATGGCATTAGGAGAAAAAAATATCCCAGTGTCACCTGTCCATTGACAATGGTTGGGTTTTTATTCACTTTGAAATATTTCAGCATAAAGATATAATAGAGTAAATTACAGGCATTGTGGTAATCCACCTTTAACTGCTTTAAAATATGTTTCTTTTAAAAAAATTTCAAAAATTTGCAAAATAATAGTATCACACATAGGAAAAGTAAATTCCTTAATAACCAGTCCATATTCTAATACCACAGTTACTTCAAAACACATCTTTTACAGCTGAATTTTCCAAAACAGAATCTACAGGCATACCTCAGGGATATTGCAGGTTCAGTTCTAGAGTACCATATTAAAGCAAATATCATATTAAAGCAAGTCAAATGAAGTTTTTGGCTTCCAGCCCATATAAAAGTTATGTTTAAATTATGCCATAGTCTATTAAGTGTGCAATAACATTATGTCTAAAAACAATGCACATACCCTAATTTAAAATACTTTATTGCTATACAATGTTAGCCATCATCTGAACTTTCAATGAGTCGTAATCTTTTCATTGTTGAAGATTCTTACCTTGTTTTTGGCTGCGGACTGATCAGGGTGGTGGTTGCTGAAAGCTGGGATGGCTGTGGTAATTTCTTAAAATAAGGCAACAATGAGGCTTCCTGATTAACTCTTCCTTTCATGAAAGATTTCTCTGTAGCATGCAATGATGTTTTACAGCATTTTACCCACAGTAAAATTGAAATTTTTTCCAATTGGAGTGAGTCCTCTGAAACCCTGTCGCTGCTTTATCAAAGAAGGTTATGTAATATTCTAAATTCTTTATGGTCATTTCAACAATGTTCAGAGAATCTTCATCAGGAATAGATTCCATTTCAAGAAACCACTTTCTTTGCTCATCCATAAGAAGCAAATCCTCATCTGTTCAACTTTTATCATAAGACTGCAACAATTCAGTCACATCTTCTGGCTCCATTTAATTCTAGTTCTCTTGCTATTTCCACCACTCTACAGTTATTTCCTCCACTAAATCTTGAACCCTTCAAAGTCATCCATGCGGGTTGGAATCAACTTCTTCCAAACTCTTGTTTAAGTTGATATTTTTACCTCATCCCGTGAATCACAAATGTTCTTAATGGCATCTAGAATGGTGAATCCTTTACAGAAGATTTTCAATTTACTTTTCCCATACCCACCAGAGGAATCACTATCTCTGGCAGCTATGTCCTTTTGAAATGTATTTCTTAAATAATGCATCTTAAAAGTTGGAATGACTACTTGATCCATGGGCTGCAGAATGGATGTTGTGTTCACAGGATGGAAATAACATTCCTTTGGTTATACATCTCCATTAGAGCTCTTGTGTGATTGGGTGCATTGTCTATGAACAGTAATATTTTGAACGGAATATTTTTTTTCTGAGCAATAGGTCCCTTCAGTAGGCTTCAAATATTCAGTAAACCAACATGCTGTAACAGATATGCTGTCACCCAGACTTTGTTGTTGCATTTATGGAGCACAGAGTAGAATTAGCATCATTTTTAAGGGCCCTGGGATTTTCAGAAAGATGAATGAACATTGGCTTCAGCCTAAAGTCATCAGCTGCACTAGCCCTAACAAGAGTGTCAGCCTGTCCTATGAAGCTTTGAAGCAGGCATGAATGTCCCAGGTGACATCATCTTCCAAGAGAAGATTTCCCATTTAAAATCTGTTGTTTAAGCCAGGCCATGGTGGCTCAGCAGGCAGAGTTCTCGTCTGCCATACCGGAGACTGGATTTGATACCTGGTGCTTGCCCATACAAAACAAAAATGAATCTGTTGTTTAATACAGCCACCTTCATCAGTTATCTTAGCTAAATCTTCTAGATAACTTGCTGTGGCTTTTGCGTCAGCACTTGCTGCTTCACCTTGCACTTTTCTGTAATAGAGATGTCTTCTTCCCTTAAACCTCATGAACCAACCTCTGCTAGCTTCAAACTTTCCATCTAAAGCTTCCCCTCCTCTCTCAGCTTTCAGAGAATAGAAAATAATTAGGGCCTTGCTCTGAATTAGGCTTTGTCTTAAGGGAATCTTGTGGATGTTTGATCGTCTATCTAGACCACTAAAACTTTCTTCATATCAGCAATAAAGCTGTTTTGTTTTCATATCATTCATATTTCACTGGAGTAGTACTTTTAATTTCTTTCAGGAACTCTTCTTTTGCATTGATAATTTGGCTGTTTGGGGCAAGAGGCCCTCTTTTGGCCTATCTCAGCTTTAATATATAACTTCTTCACTTAACTTAATCATTTCTAGCTTTTGATTTAAAGAGACTCGCACCTCTTCCTTTCACTTGAGTACTTAGAGGTTATGAACTGGCCTAATTTCAACATTGTTATGTCTCAGGGAGTAAGGAGGCCCAAGAAAAGGGAGAGAAATGGGGGACCAGCCAGTCAGTGGAGCAATTATAACATTCACAACATTTATCAATTAAGTTCACCATCTTATATGGGCATGGTTCATGGTGCCCCAAAATAATTACAATAATAACATCAAAGATCACTGATCACTGATCATCATAAAAGATATAGTCATAATGAAAAATTTGAAATATTGCCAGAATTACCAAGATGTGATACAGAGACACTAAGTGAGCACATGCTGTTGGAAAACGGCGCCCATAGACTTGCTTGACTTAAGGTTGCCACAAACCCTTGTAAGAAAGGCAATATCCATGAAGTGCAATCATGTGAAGCACCATAAAACAAGGTATGCCTGTTTTCCCATGACCACCCACTTGGACTCATTGTTATATCCCTTTAGTCTCAAAGTGGTCAGGAGACTAGGCTAGTTCTGCCAAAGAATGTTCCACCTTCTGGATTTGTCTTACTAGTTCTTTGTGGGGTCATTTAGCTTATTTCTCAAACTCCTGTATTTCATGTAAGTCAGACATAAGTTAAAGACATAATTAGATTTTCTTTGAATAATTTTGACAAGAGTACTTCAGAGATGATATTATATACTTCATCTTGTTGACCCACCATTAATGATGTTAAAACTGACCTCTGGATTAAGGTCATGATAACCTGACTCCTTGATTGTAATTTTAATACATGTGCTATTACTTCAACATACATGAATGCCCAGTTCCCTTCCACCTAATGGTTTCAACATTAATCAATAACCCTTGAATCAGTTATTTCATTAGTGTTTACAAAATAGCATTTCTCTAATTTTATTAACCTTTCTACATTTACTAACTGAATTTCTCCAATAAAGTTTGGGTTGGGGTGATTTTTGTCTAGCTGAAATAGAGTTCTAAGTGGAGAAAAATAAAACTTGTTAAATGAACAATTTTAAAAGAGAGAGACAGATGAAGCTAAGAGGATGAAATAGTGAAAACAGGCTATCTGGTAATTCTGATAAACTAGCTTAACTCTTCTAATGTTTGATATTTAGGGAAAAAATTATTTTTCTTCATAACAAATATCAGAAGTGACTTCTGTTTTCCATGTTACTTCTTAGACCCATTTTGCTGGGCAGCAGACACAATTTAAGATTCACAACTTATATCCAGCACAGAAATACCTTGTCCAGGTTCGCTGCAAGCCAGACCATGGTTTCTGGAGTAAGTGGAGTCTGGAGAGTTCCATTCAGATACCTAGTGGTGAGTGTCTTGGCTGCCTTTTGTCTATATTCCTAAATATTTTTAAATAGAATGTTTCTAGTAAATTTGCATGTAGTGACTATTAGTGGTGAAACCATTTTGAGTCTCAACCAGAAGAATAGGTCGAAGTGGGTTTATCATCTTTCCATCCAATACAAAAACATTTGGAAGAAAGGGTAGCCTTGCTCCCTGGATCATTGGCTGTGAGCACCAATTTCTAGAATAAGGCAGCCGGTATGGGCTTGGTGTACCTCAAATTGCTGATGGTCAATTGCATTCAGCCCTACCCCACCAATACCCACCCTTCTCATTTGGAGAATCCAGCCAGTTCTCCCAGAATTTATCAAGTGGTATCCTATCTCAAAGGCATCACCTGATTTTCAGTCTCTGGTGCCAATTACATGTTGGTCTCGTGGTCAATTTACAGCATATTTTATTAAACGTTCAGGTCTAACAAAGTGCCATTAAATGTGGAATACAAGCTACCATGATGATTGTTCATTCATCTTGCATTTGTATAGTCCTTTGCAGTTTACACAATCCTCTTTTGGTTCTCCCAACCTCTCAGGGATGCAGAGAGTATATAATTGCTATTAAGAATTGAAAGTGAAGAAACTGAAGCTCAGTCAAATTAGGACTGAAATTCATTCAAATTAGGACTCTGCTTGGCCAAAGTATCAGTGCTTTTAGTAGTTTGTCATACTGAAATGAGCACTAAACTGAGCCTCATAAGACTTACACATGTATCTAGTCCAGTTCCAGCTATTATTAAATAACAGCACAGGGTCTGAGGACACAGGGTTCAAATCCCAGACTGCAACTCAATAGTTACATGACTATGGACAAGTCACCCTTTGAGTTTCAGTTTCCTCATCCATAAAACAATGTATGCAAAGGGCATAACACCATTTATGACTTTTAATAAGAATGCATTATTATTATTATTATTATTAAAACTGGCCATATGATCCTGGGTTTCCTCTCTAGAATACATATAGCATTGCAATATATATATACAACACATTAAAATATTAATAATAATGGAAAACCATAAACTCATCATTGGTGTTAGTCAGTTTGGATTGCTATCCAAACCAAAGGGGTTTGGGAAGATAGAGGGAAATAACCTCTTGTGTTCAAAAGGTTTCAGATTTCTCCAAAAAAAAAGATATACAAATGACCAATAAGCACATGAAGAGATGTTCAACATCATTAGCCATTAGGGAAAAACCATGAAATGCCATCTCACACCCACTAGAGTGGACATTATTTAAAAATAGGAAATAACAAGTGCTAGAGGATATGAAGAAATAGGAACCTTGATACATTGTTGATGGGAATGTAAAGTGGTGTAGCTGCTATGGAAAACAACTTAGCAGTTCCTCAAAAAGTTAAATGTACGACTACCATATGACCCAATGTCTAGGTATATATCCAAAAGAATTGAAAACAGGGTCTCAAATGGATATTTTACACATGCTTATAGCAGCATTATTGATAATAACCAAAAGGCGGAAGTAGCCCAAACATCCATCGGCAGATTATAAACAGAATGTGATATATGCATACAATGGAATATTACCCATCCTTAAAAAGGAATAAAGTTCTAATACATGCCACTACATGGATGAACTTTGAAGTCATCATGTTGAGTGAAATAAGTCAGACACAAAGGGACAGCTGTTGTATGATTCCACTTATATGAAATAGCAAGAATATGAAAGTCCATAAAAACAGAAAGTAGAGGTACAAGTTACAAGGGGGGAGGGTGGGGGATGGGAGTTAATGCATAGTCAGTGTAGGTTTCTCTTTGGAATGATAGGATGGTTTAAGTAATGGTATCCATACTGAATCACATATCATTCCCACTAAATGATATGCTTGGGAGTGGTATGTTCTATACATTTCCACAATTAAAAAAGGGAGAGAGCAACTACAAAGGCAATGACAATTAAATGCAATATATGATCCTGAACTGGATCTAATAATGGAGGAGCAAAGATCCAAAAGGGCATTATTGGGATATAATTCAAAGTTAGAATACGGATTGAAAGCTTTATATCAATGTTAAATTTCTTGAACTTGATACTGAATTTAAGGTGGTTATACAAGTGAATTTTTGTTATTAGGAAATATATGTGGAAGTATTATGTGTTCAAAGAGCATGATGTTCAGAAAATAGAAGGATAAATCAGTAGACGGATGGCATAAATAGATGATTTATAGATAGATAGATAGATAGATAGATAGATAGATAGATAGATAGATAGATAGATGATAGATAGATAGATAGATAGATAGATAGATAGATAGATAGATAGATAGATAGATAGATAGATAGACGGATGGATGGATGGATGGATAGATAGATGGATGGATAGAGATGGATGGATGGATGGTTGAAGGATGGATGTATGGATGGATGGATGGATGGATGGATGGATGGATGGACGGATGGATAGAATGACACACCAAGTATGGCAAAATATTAAAAGCCCAGAATTATTTAGCAGTACCTACCTAGATGTAAGCAATGATAGACCTGTGCATACCACTCCCTCATCCCCAGCCTGGGATGTGCCTGTTCCTGAAGGAGCAGAGGTGAAACAGATTATCCCACCTTTGGGCTATACCCCAAGAGGAAGAAGCTGAGCTGCTTATATCCAATTTCTTTTTTCAAAATTACTGATGAAATAAGGCATTCTATCCTCCCCCCAGAGTGAAGTCAGTGCAGGTTGGCAGAATATCCAGAACACTATACTAATTTATCCACTAATGGGCTCCTGTTAAATGGAATAAACATCAGGAGCAGGGAAGAAATATCTTCATTAGCACTCTTAGCATACTCACAGGTTAAATACATCTTTTTCCTATCTATAAGACCCCAATTGATTGATTTATTGCTCTTTCTAATATGCTTGATAAAAATCTATTTTTTCCCCTGGCCTTATGTCATTCAAGAAATTGCCCTGCCCATTCTCAGAGTTTTAATGGAATTATCTCTTTATCATTATAAAGCAATTATGCTAAGACTTACTTGTATGTAACCTTGGGATGGATGCTTTAATCTCCCATTATACACTGCTATGATTTCAAGAAGGAACATTGTAAAAAACAACGTTGGTGTGTCTGGGTTTCTGGGTGGGGCCCATGCTGGAGTTCGGTGTATTGTTTTTGTATTATTTTTGCAACTGTCTTGTAAGTTTGAAATTATTTCAAAATGAAGTTTTTTAAATGTCATTCACTGAGTTTATTAGTCTGTTTTTAGTGCTGTTGTATATGATCCAAGTGTTCTGACTGTTTGCTTTTTAGACTTCATCGTGAAAGATACAACCATGTGGATCTTCGTAGCCATTCTTTCTGCTGTCGTTTGTTTGATTATGGTCTGGGCAGTGGCTTTAAAAGGCTACAGGTACTTCACTGTCTCTCAACCCTCCTCCAAATCCTCATTGCCATGGATAATGGCAAAAATAATAATAATAATAATAATAATACAGAACTGATGGACACCTACAGATAATCCAAGCTACTAGTTACAGTATGTTTGCCACAAAATATCTTTTGTCAGAGCTAGCCAAAGTAGAGAAATGGACTCGTTTGGGTTTGGTACTCTATCAAATGGAGGATCCCAGTTGTGAGATAGTAAACAGCTTAACAAGATCAACAAAAAATCAAAAGATGCAAATAGTTTAAATAATCCAATAACTTCAGTATCAATCTCCTAAATTAGCCAGAACTAATATTTCTGAAGGCCACAGTAATTATTATCTTCCCCTTTAATTGTTAATATCAGGTATGCCTATCCACTTTAGTCCATGTAGCACATATTTGGAGATAAAACTTATCTTCCAAAAACTACAAAACAAGAACTTGTCATTATTTCATTTTATTTCATAGCATGGTGACTTGCATCCTTCCTCCAGTCCCTGAGCCAAAAATAAAAGGATTTGATACTCACCTGCTAAAGGTAAGTGTCAGAGGTGGGAAATGTATGTGCCTCACTGCTGTTTAATAATTAATTTCACATACCCACACAATCCCGTCAATCAGCCTGGCCATCTCAGTCATCCTTCTCCAGCTGTCCCTACTCTTCAGTATGTGTGATTAAGTGATGGGAACCCAGTATTTACATGCCTGCTGTGACTCTGGCTATGGTGTGTGTGTGTGCATGTGTGTGTGTGTAGTGGGATGAGAAAGGAAGAGAGAGAGGTAAGAACCTCCACAGTACATGAAGAACCAAAAGAAAGAGGGCACCATCAGATCCCAATTGTCAGAAGGCAAGGTGAGAAAACCAGGAAAATATGCAAACACATAGTAAAGTTTGCTAGATTCACCATGTTTGCCCATAAACACCGAGATAAACATTCTGTACAATTAATTTAGAAAGTGAGTGAATATCTTGATTAATCCAAAACAGAGATCTACTATCACTTCCATTAAATGTTGGTAAAAAAAAAACTTCCCCTTGAAAGTTCTCTATGTAAGGCCATAGGAATAGAATATTCAACTGTGACTGGTGCCTAGTTTGAACACACAGTTGAGATTGGATCACCACAAAGGGGGTTGGTGTTTGCCAGGACCCATTTAGGCTGATTTAGGAGGGAATTAAATTTAAATGCTTTAAATGAAAAGAGGGGTTGAGACATTTTAAATTTCTCTCCAGTTGAAACATGTGGTTATGGTACTACTTTAAGCTGAACATTAATGTGCTCAATTGCCTAGGCACTTGAAGGCTGCCAGTTCAAGAACATGAGAACTGAACCCCAGAGAATTTGTCTTGTCTGGGTTCATGCAGGTTGCAAATGTCGGAGCAGGGACTAGAGTCCAGGAATTTGGCCTCTGGTCCAGTACTCTTGCTCCACTACCCTTGTCTAGCATTGACCCTCATAGGACCAGCATGAATGTCTCAGCTAACTAATTAACTACCATCTGTCTTACAATTTAACCTTCTTAACAGAGATTTAGTAATAAAATAGCTTTTTGTGTCAAAAATTCTCACATTATTTGTTACATGTCACAGTAATTGCATCACCTCCAATCCTCAAAAGAATCCTTCCAGAGGGGCACTAATATCCTCATTTTACAAATGGGCAAAAAGTTTCAGAGAGTGTCTTGTCCAAAGTGATATACCTAGGAAGTGTTAAAGCCAAGATATAGTCACTAGTCTCTGACCTAAGGAAGAGGAACAGGAAAAAGAGAGGGGAATAAGCGGAGGAAGCAGATGGAAGAAGGGGGTAGGGGAGAAGGAAGTAGGAGAAGAACAGGAGGAGAGGGAGAAAGTTTGGAATAGGAAGAAGAGAAAGAGGAGCAGCAGGTTGGGGAGAAAGAAGAGAGAGAAAATGAATAGAGTAGATGGAGAGAAAAAATGGAGGAAGGCCAAGGAGGAGGAGTATGAAGAGGAGGAGGGAGAGAAGGAGAAAGACTAATAGCAGGAAAATAGTAAGAACAGAGTCAGCTTATTATTTTTCAGACTCTAGAAATTGATGGAAGAAGTTAGGAAGCCAGCAACCAAACCTCAGAGCCACTCTACCAGTGAATCCTGAAATGTCGAACACATTCATGAACAGTGTGGTTTTAGAGGTCCCGCAAATGCTTCTGTTTAATAGTGTATGTTTATTTAAATGCATGTGTATAAAACTAGCCCATGCACTCATGATTATAATTGTTCAGGCGCTCACTATGTTAAACACAAGTTGATTTAAAGAAAAATATTAAGTGGAGAATAGTCCTGAAGGTGATGACCTTCGGGTCTGGTAGACAAACATCTGAAGTTTGGGAAACTCTACTAGGATATTACCACATCTGTCTGTCCATGGTAATCACCTGACATGGACACCACTCTGCTGTGATGCTGATTTGGAATGTGGTGAAGCTAAGAGCCATCTCTCCTTGTGTTTATGTTTTAATAGAAGGGCAAGTCTGAAGAACTCCTAAGTGCCCTGGGATGCCAAGACTTTCCTCCCACTTCGGATGGCGAGGACTTGCTGGTGGAGTTCCTAGAAGTAGATGACAGTGAGGACCAGCAGCTAATGCCATTCCGCTCAAAGAAACACCTTGGCCATGGCAAGAGGCCCACTTACGAAGACCACGACAATGACTCTGGCCGGGGAAGCTGTGACAGTCCTTCCCTTTTGTCAGAAAAGTGTGAGGACCCTCAGGCAAATCCCCTCACATTCCACATGCCTGAGGTCATTGAGGAGCCAGACAATCCGAAAACAAGTAAAACCCATGCCTGGGAACCCCACGGCTCAAACTTGGAAGGTAAAATACCCTATTTTCATGCTGGGGGTCCCAGATCTTCAACATGGCCTTTATCACAGCAACCCAGCCACCACAACCCAAGATCATCTTACCACAACATTGCTGATGTGTGTGAGCTGGCCATGGGCACGGCAAGTGCATCAGCCATATTTTTGGACAAAACAGAAAAAGATGCTTTAAAATCCTCCACGATCATCGAGAGTGGAGGGGAGAAAAAGGCAGACAACCTATTGGGGGTGGAAAGCTTCCATCCCAAGACTGACCAAGACACAGCATGGCTGCTGCCCCAGCAGACAACCCCTTTTATCCACACGAAACCCTTCGATTATGTGGAGATTCACAAGGTCAGCCAAGATGGAGGACTATCATTGCTACCAAAACAGAAAGAGAACAGTGACAAAACAGAGAAGCCCCGTACTCCTGAAACCAGTAAGGAGTATGCTAAGGTGTCCAGGGTTATGGATAACAACATCCTGGTATTAGTGCAAGATCCACAGGCTCAGAATATGGCTTTGTTTGAAGACTCAGCCAAGGAGGGTCCTGCATCACTTCAACAGAATCCAGCTGAGAGAAACCTGCCCTGTTTCACTGCACCACCGAGCAATTGTAAACTCCATGTGAGTGGGTTGGATTACCTGGATCCAGCATGTTTTATGCACTCCTTTAATTGATAACTTGACAATGGAATGATTGAGTAAGATATAATTTCTCTTCAGGTAACACTACAGAGTAAAGGAAATGCAATTAAGTCGAGACTGCTCCAGAATGTGGTTACCGAGACACTACTAAAACTCACTTGCGATTCACTCCATTCCGCGTTCCATTTTCAGCCAGTTGCCTCTTTCTCCAACAGCCGATTCTAGAACAAATCATTTTGTTTCCTGTGATTTGTAGGTTTACTTTTTGTTATTAGTTCTAAAACTACGTGTTCTTTGAAAAAGCATATTGCTTACTATTCTTAGGGACAACGACAATAAGTATATCCTTTGGAAAAGGCTTTCAGCGTTTGCTACGATATGATGGGAGGGATTGAAACAGTCTAAATTGTTTACCACGGGAAGATGAAAGCTATGAAGAAAAATGCCATGAAAACCATTTTCTATTCACAGTTTCTCAACCTTTGACTCTTCTTTCCTGTTATTAGGGTTATCCAAATACAGCACATTTAAAGGAAGAACGCATTCCACAACACCTGACCGGTTGTTTACATCAGTTCCTATACCTTACTGAGGCTTTGGCAATATGCAAGTTCAAACGATGCCTCTGATTTTTTCTTAACATAGTTTGAATATTTTAAGCATGGATTTTCCCTAAATTTTGTCTCATTCTAAAGCCTCTAGGGAGTATAGTTTTGAGAAGTAAAATTTTCTTACCTGAGAGGCAAATGAATTTCATGTGGTGAATCCTTTTAAAATATTTTCCTGCTTCATTTCAACATGATAGATAATTCATTACGTGCCCTAGTCTTCTCTTAAGGAAAAAAAAATCCTAAAAGACTAATTTTAATTTGAAAGATAATCACAGCAGGATGCTAATGGAAGTACTGCCTTACTGTATATACAAAATTCTACTTTAATGCAAACCCGTAAGTTTAGCAGTGTATTTTTGAAGACTATTTTTCTATCACTTAGGTAAAATAAAAGACTATTTTCTATCTTCCCAGTACAGCTGTTTACGTATTCAATGGGTACAGTATTTTCTGCTCTGAGGTTATATAATGAGTATTTACAGTACATAGTAGTATATGCAATCCTTGTTTGTGGAGCAAAATGCCATATGAACCCAAGGCCCACTGAAAACTATAAACTGGATGACAAAATTCAATATCCAACACAGGATAGTATACATGAACTGAGTTATCTGATCTCTAGATAAACTACAATTGCCAACTTAGGATTTCAGGACTCTCTGCAGACCAGAAATTACTTCTCCTGTGAGTTTTAGGCTACTCTGGGGCTTTACCATCTCTGGATAACTCTTCAAAAAGCTAATGTGAAAAATGTGAATGGTAATCCCACCATGCTATCTCAGAGAGAGGGTTTCTGTTTTGTTTGTTTTTCTGAGCAATCACAGGCAGCAAAAAAATTTTAAGCAAAAACAGAAGTTAGCATCCCTCTGGAATAGATTCTTTTAGCAAGTTTTTGAGGAGTAGAAGACAGTGCTCAAGTCAGGAGTAACCAAATAGAAGTTCTCAGAGACGGGCATCTGTGGAGCAATGGGAAATTTCCAAAGGCTGGGCTATGAAAGTGAGGATATCAATTCCCAGGGCAGGGTCTCTGAAAGGGGTCAAAATCTTGGATCTCCATTTTAAAGGGATTGCCCATGACTCATCAACTCCTCAATCTGCCTCCATCTATTTATCCTTTTACCTGATGGTAGAGGCATGGCATTAGCCCAGACAGCATTTCTCCATTTGCCTTCACTAGCTGGACATAGAGGCATGAGCACACCTCTGTGAGTTAAAAATACTCCACCAAAACATGACTATTTGAATAGGAGCTGGACTCAGAGGTGAGCTGATGTTTGAAAATGAACATATTGCCCATGTTTTCCAAATTGTGAAAGTAATTGATCTGAGGTTCTGTTTTCCCTATATACAAACAATGTCCTGACAGTCAGAGTTGCATTTGTGGAAGTTATCCTAACTCATTCACCCCCTTAGATCCTGACTACTCAAGGTATAGTCTGAGGACCAGAAGCATCGCCTGGGCTCTGTTAGAAATGCAAACTGTTGAGCCCCACCCAAGACCTAGAGAATCTGAATCTGCATTTTATTAAGATCCACAGATGAATCACATGTGCATTAAACCTTGAGAAACACTGCCCTCTCTGATCATTTCCATTAATGGATATTTATAGTCATGGAAACAATCGTCTCTAAAAAAAAAGCGCAGATCAACTCTGTTTGACTTGCACTTCATAGAGCTCAGAACAACACTATATCTGAGAAGATGCAATTAAAAAAAAAGAAAGAAACTTATTGGTGACTTAAGATAATTGTACTGAATGGCCTATAGAAGTACAGTGCCAAAGAGTATATTTCATCTTGAAAGGGACTGACCGAAGAGTATGACCTTCAAAACCAGTGCAGACTAAACCTTTCCCTATATAGTCCATTTTTCTCCAAGATATATCAACCACCCTTATAGTTGGACAACTTGAAGTTAACCTACTTTTACAAGCAATATGGCATATATAAACAGATATATTATGATTAAAGATTCCACTTCAACTAATACCCCTAAAAAAGTACCACTTTGTCATTCATTAAGTGAAGTCAAGATTACAATTCCATGATCAATTGGCAGTCTTTATTTGAATTAATGTTTTTCATGATCTGGCATTTTTTCTATCAAGTCAGCTGGTTGAATAGAAGGACGCAGACTAAGGGTCAAGAGGTAGGTTCTATCCTAATTGTATCACCTTGGGCAAATCAAATCCCATTTCTGTGCTTCAGAATCCTCATTTATTTAATTGAGATATTAGACCAAATAATCTCTAAATTCATTTTAAACTCCAACTCCTTGATTCCATAACTCACTGAATATTTTCTAGCAAAGATAATTTGAAGCAATTCCTTATATCTTGATTATGCTAACAAATTATTTCTCTTTATCATAGAAATACAGTCTTAAGTGATGTGTTTATTATACTTCACCTTTTAAATCATTAGTTCCAGTTGATCTCAACATGTTACGTGTGCATTTTATAAGTTATATAGGTGCAGATACATATTCTAAGTATATATGCAACTATGTGCGTAGGAAGAAGAAGAGGCATGAGATGGGAAAGAGACATTTAGAATGAGGTATTAATTTTTATAAAAATAATCAAGCCATGTTCATTCCTTGCAGAGTCTAACAATCCCAGATCTATTTTTTTTTTTAATTTGCATATGGGCAGGAGGCACCAGGGATCGAACTCCAGACCTCCAGCACGGCAGGTCGGAGCTCTGCCTGCTGAGCCACGGCAGCCGCCCCCAGATCTATTTTCTTGTATCTGTCTGCTGCCTCTGACATTTTTTTTTCACTCATCCTAGATTTTGATTCACCACTCTACTGTTGGCTTAAAGAGCCTAATGCTCTGAGTAAAAGAAAAGACATATTTTTATGAGTAAACACCTAAATATTCAAGTTACAAAGCACATGGAGACTGGGTATAGCCAATGTGTACTTTATGGAAGCTTGTGACCCAAACTGCAAAATAGTCTCTGGTCAGTTTTAACAAATGGGTATAAGACACCCTGATATGAGCACATGTTATTATCAGCAGTGTCACTGATATTTAACAGACTACATTCTCCTAAGTGCCTAAGACCAGTCCAGGTAGGCAGTGCTTAAACTTGTTTGTTCCAAAGGGGTTCACCATATGGGATCAAGACAGTTTGACTCCTTAGTCTGTAGAGACCAAACTGAATTGGAGAATCCTATGAGTTAATGAGCAACCAGAGGCATCCAAGTTCCAAGGAGCAGTTAGGTTCTGGAGGAAATCTGGCTGTCTCTTTCTCCAGGCTTCCTGCCACTGCCCATCACTTGCAAAAAGACTTGGTCCTCTTTAATATCTTTCATATCTTCTTAGAATAGACAAGAAAGAAACAGATTTGTACACATTTAACAAAGTGCCTTTCTGTACTTTAGTAAAAAAGTTTTCTCTTTGCAAGAAAAAAGTGCATTGATTGGAAAGTAAAATTTACCTTGGATGTATTTCATTGTTTACTCAAATGAATGGAGAGACGAAAGTGAAGAAACCAGAAAGGGGATGATAAAATGATCTAAA
Organism: Myrmecophaga tridactyla; assembly: GCA_004026745.1. Classification (NCBI taxonomy): domain Eukaryota; kingdom Metazoa; phylum Chordata; class Mammalia; order Pilosa; family Myrmecophagidae; genus Myrmecophaga; species Myrmecophaga tridactyla. Next base: position 35,114 of record PVIY010006427.1, on the reverse strand, counting down.
GACCAAGAAGCAACTGCTCAGTGGATTTTTATTTATTGTTTAATCGAAGTACCATATAGCTGGTGTGAATAGTGTAGCTTACTTTGCATGATAAGCCTGCCACCTTGTGATCCAAAATGGTTGATTTAAAGACATTTTGATAACCTTTTGAATGTCTTTGAATTGCATGGCTGGGCCTGAGAAAGAACATGCAGGCATTCTGGAACTCTGCATACCGAAAGAAAAAATATATAAATAACTGTGGATTACTGTCCCAGTATTGTTCACATAGATTTGCCATTGATGCAAACCTCATGTGTACATCAGTGAACACATTTCTTCCGCCTTCTCAGCTCAAGCACAATAAATAGTGTTGTCACTAGGAGAGTGGACTGGACACTCCATGTTCGGGTCTGGTCAAGTTTGCGGCCACTTAACCATAACATGCGTGACCTTTGACTCTGGCCACCAGTTTCTTCATTAGTTAAATAAGTTGGTTGGCCTGAAAAGCTTTTGAAGATCCCTTCAAGCTCTAATCGCCTTTGATCTCATGATCTAAGTAAAGCCAGGGTTTCAGGTCAGAGGCCTGGGTGCTTTGCAGGAAAGCATTGCTGATATGCCCTCACCTGAAGCAACCAAAGCCTGAGATACTGTGGTTGAAACAATGTTAAAGGGAAGGAGAGAAGATCCATTTTTCCAGGTCAGACTGATTTAATATCCTTGCTTCTCCTCTTCCTTTGTAACTTTACATACCTGTGGACTTTTTCTTTTTTTTTTTTTTTCACATGGGCAGTCACCAGGAACCAAATCTGGGTCTCCTGCATGGCAAGCGAGAACTCTACCTGCTGAGCCATGGTGGCCCACCCCCTGTGGACTTTTTACACTCTCTCTCCAGGGCCTAAATTTTTCCTAAGAGTTAAATTACGTGCTGTGGCAATCATGGGATCTACAAGAAACTGCAGTATGTGTAGAAAATGACTTTAGCCCTGCAAAGGATTGAATCAAATGTTAAATCAGCCACACAGTTATCAAGGTCCAGTTTAAGGACCACAGGCATATCCCCATTTGCATAACTAAATACCCTAGCCTGTGTTCATTAATTATTTAATTAATTCAAAGTCTTTTCATAAATCCAAGCCATGTTGATGACTAGGCGCTGGAGGTCTTAAGCAGAAACTTGACAATACAGAATGGTTGCTTGAATGCTTATGGTCTAACCAGAAGTTCTATTTATAATTATAATCTGGCTAGTCCATGGTTAACAGTTCTTATCCTAGAATTTCCTGTATCAGGAAGTTACCCTCAAGCTGTCTATTTCAGTGAAAAGAAAAAGATGGAAAATAAGACATTGCCAGAAAGTACTGGTATTTCAGGATTCCACAAAATGTCCAGAGTAGCCCACTAAACCCAAATTGTATTGGACATGGTGAGTCTATGACCTAGTCTGTGTCCTGAATTTATTAATAAGAGATGTACATAGCTCAAAATGCTGTATGCAGCCACTGTTTAATCTATATCAATTCTTTTGATTTATGTTCGGATTTCAAGTCAGAAAACAATGATGTGTGAAGTTGGAAAATGTATCTTGCTTATGTGGTTGTAGTTAATGGATAGAGGGCTCTTGGATTATCTTAGTCTATTAATTAAACTTTCACTTGCTGCTGATCAAAAAAAAAAATCACCAAAAAAATTTTAATTACTGAGAAGGTGAGATCAAGAATAACCTTGGGAAAAAAAAAGAATAACCTTGAATAGTTATGATCAAGTTATTCATCACCTGGATAAAATTCAAAATACAGTCTGAGCTTTTCCATGCAAATTTCACAAAATACAGTCTGAGTTTTTCCATTCAAATTTCACAAATCCTGGGTGAGAGAGGGGTTACTCTTTTAATCATGTTTTCTGAAATTGAAAAACCATCTGGCAAAGATATCACTGAAAAACAACTTGCTTTATAAAAGTCATGGATAGAATGATTTCGAATTTTTGAAAGTAACTACCTCCCCTTTGTGTCCTAAGGTCCTTACTTAAAAGCTGCTTCTTGTTTAGAGACAAAACATGTCATATCTCATGCTTTGACTGTTTTTTTGTGGCATATTTGTTGTATTTGCTGTGATATTCCTTACTTTAAAGTAACCATTATATTAAACTTATATTACTTTATGTGGCTCAAAACTATATGCCACATTGAAATATATAATCTTTATATTGTGTAACCCATCATATAATACAAATGAAAATGATTATTTAATAACGTACAATCTATCCATATGTAGTTTCAATATGATTGTGTGTATGTCTACAAAACAAAACTGAAAAATATGTAATCATATATTTCTGTTGAAACCGTGAATGTACTAATTTTTTTCTTAATCTTTGTCTAGAAGTAATATAAAATGCCATTGTACAGCTCATCTGGGGTGTTAAATGTGTAAAGTACAATCCAACAATTGTCAGAAAGTCAACCCCCCAGCTTTGCTTCATGTGACCTCTGATGCTTTTTGAGTGTTATTTTCATCAAGATGCCTGTTTTTGTACTTGATCATTCATTTTAAACAATTTAAGGGTCTCATGTGGAAACCAAAGCAATCTAGAACCAGCCTGTTGGATATGCGGTATCTTCTGTAAAGCCATACTGAAGTGAAGACTATGTATTAGCATAAGTTTCCATATTTTCAAAGCTATCACTACCTCTGCTTTTTATTTTCTTTCCCTAGAAAATGCCAAGCAAAATTTGTCATATTGGGTTGGACATTAGAAGTGACTGTTACAATAAATTGCTGAGTTTTCTTTTTTTTAACACAAGGACACACCTTCTAATTCACCACTTTGCAGGTTTATATGCAGTGTGCTCAAAGCCATTTTTGTGGTTTTACATTTTATAAAAACTGGCTGACAATTAAGGGTCAGAAAGAATACATAGTAAGTCACTAGGCAAAAATCCAACCAAAAAATAGAGTACAGATTTTTTTGAAACTATTAGTCACCTCAAGGTGGTTATCCAAAGCCATGATAATGGTATTTCATACTATTTGACTACCACAGTACTCTTGAAATAAATCTTTCTGTATTTGATTTTAATCATCACATGTATATTAAGGGATGGGAAATAGGCCATTTTCAGAAATAGTCTTGATTTGATATCAAAGGCATTTCTACATCTAGTTTATCATAACACCTATTTTTACTTCTTAACTTGACAGCACCCTTAATGAATTTTAGAAGACTATAATATCTACTTTATCTTGCATTTTAATTCTGTAAAACATTGATTATTGCAAACTGTGCTTTCAGTTTTCCATAGATTTACTCATCTCCTGTTTTGAGAGAGACAACCTGGACAAATCCTATCCTTCTCAGTAGTATGTGAGCTTATGCTAACTGCTATATCATAACATCTTCATTTTACTACACACCAGAAGCAACGGTTGCCAAGCAAAATCTCAGCCATCCCAGTATAATGTGGTTATTATATTTCTAATCATGTCATTATTGAAAATACCCAGCTCAGTGCCTGACTCAATAAATGTTCATTTTCCTTGCCTACCTTTCCTTTATTTTTTTCATTTGACGTGGAGTTGAGCAGAATAGTACATATGGGGTTGAAACAACTCTCTTAAAGAATTTTTGCTGCTGAAAGAGCTATATCAGGAAGTTGTTTATAAAAGTTTGAATAAAATAGTTTTCTGCCTTTTTCTTCACCCTCCTATATGATAGGACGACATAATTCCTTTATCACACTCCTACTACACGAGTGGCTTCTAAACATATAGTGAAATAGAACCATGTATACGGGGATTGAATAAAGACATTCACTTAAATTTTGTCAATTGAAGGGAAAGATGAAACAATTTTTCTATAAAGTGGAATCTTTTTGAATAGGATGGATCATTCATAGCATTTACAACTTCTTTGACAATGTCTGTTAGTTTAAGTGTTAGTGGATAATCTTTTACTTTTTATAGATCTAGATCTACAAATCTTCACCTATTATTCCTTCTTGTTCAGAATTGTGAAATGGTGTGGGGGTTGTTTTACAAATTCTCTGTTGCCTCCTCCATCCTCCAATACCATGTCTTACAAAAGAAATAGACATTTCTTTCTTACACAGGTATCATGCTCTAAAAGTTAGTTTCAAAGAAACACTGACTTTCCCATGCTTACATTTATATTGGAGCCCTCTGCCTTTAAGTCTTGGGCTCACTTTCATTGTTAAGTTGCAAAATTTAGAATGCCAGTCACCAGACACAGCCTCTGTACAATTACTGGTGAGCTGGCAGGACAGGTAGCTAATTTTCCATGTTTAGTGCATGTGCCTTTCCCTAAAGAAAAGGAAATTATATATATATATATATATTGCCACATCTTGCCAGAATCCCATCTGAAACTTTACCCAGCAAGACTTCCTACAGGTTACTTACCAAGTTACTTTTTCATTTACATCTTCTAAATCAGAGTTCCCTATTTTTATGGGTTGTAAATCAGAGGTCCCTTCCTTTTTAGGGGCTGAGATATACAAGGTCCACTTAGTAGAAATTTTGAAATCTCGGGGGTAGAACCAGAGTGGGAATGCGGAGAAATGTAAGAAATGGGATTATTGAAAAAGTCCCTGATAAGATATTTGGTTCTGATCAGAGGCCTTCCTGCTCAGAATATGGAAAGTAGGTCTCCAGCTGTCTTTACCTCTGAGAGTTCCTCCAAACCACACAGGTGAGATTGGATGTGTTCTTGATATTGCAAAATGTATTGTACTTTGGAGGTCCCTACACCTAAATTGGGATGCTTTTATCTACAGGGACCTCTGCCTCCTCTCATTTCTGGGTACCCATGTTAAGCATTTTCCTCTTGTTATGATCAGGTTCACATTACAACTTATGCTTACAAATGAACTTGAAGCACAGATACTTTTATGAATGGGATAAAAAAAATTTTCAGGAAAAGGCTAAAGGACATCAGTAGAAGTACCACAAGTATATTGGTTGGCAAATACTGATATAAGGAAAAAAAGCTCAGGAATTTTCAGTACTGTATTTATAAATATGTTTGAAAGAAATTGTAAATTCCACAAGTACACTTTTAAGGTGACACAGTCACTGCACTTAAATTATTAAAAATTGCAAGGTGAGCTTAAGTGACATTTGCCTAAAGCTTTACCTACATGATCAATATCAATATTGTTACTGTAACTTTATGATGCATTTTTGATCCTTTTTCAGAGCAACTGCTTTTGCGATGGTAGCAATGTTTAAATTGACATAATAAATTACTTCTGAGCAATGATTTTGGAGGGTCTTTATATATAAACACACACATAATATATATGAAACCTGTATTACATAAAATATATAACTTCAAGACTGAAGTTTTTCTTTGTTTGAATGCACTTTATTAGAACACATATTTTAAAAGAAGAACAAAATGACATTCTAAACCTCTCTGGAAATACAATAAACAGACACATGCCAAAATATTTATCTCAGGACATTCACCCAAGAAATTTTTGTCAGGCATGTATTTTTGTGCTCCTCTCTCAGAACCTTCTTTGATTTTATTTTTTTGTTAATCCAAAATCAAAACTTACATCTTGCTTCCAACTCAGATAAATTCCACATCTTCTCTTTCCACCATCCTCATGGTTGCCCAGTCTTTATCCAATTTGCCAGATCTGAGCCTTAAAAATGCAAACATATTTGGAAGCACCTCTCAGTTCCTTTGGCATTCTCCTAGGAACAACCTAAGAACCATCAAAAGGAGAGTTTCCAAATCTGAGATGCATCGAAATTTCCCACATGAAGCTTAAACTACAAATCTCAGTAACAGAAATTCATGTTTTCTTTTGTTCACTTCTTTCTCCCTCATGTTATCCTATGTCTTCACTTAAAACTCCAACTATGATTTAATCTTTCATTTATTTTTTATTTATTATATGAAACAGTTCATGCACATTTGAAAATTAGCGAATAATGTCTTCATTTCCTGGAGTTACTATCAAAAATAACACAAACTGGTTTTGGCTTAAACAACGGGAACCTATTGACTCATAGTTTTGCAGCAAGGAGAAGTCCAAAATCTAGATGTCAGCAACGCTTTCTTTTTCCCTGGAGAATGTGGCATTTTGTTGCTGGCTGTGGGCAATCCTTGGGGTTCCTTGGCTTTTCCTGTCACATGGCTATGTCCTCTCATTTCTGGTTTCTGTGACTACCGGTTCTTCTTTATAAGGCCTCCAGTAATCTGGATTAAGATTTACATTCATTCAGTTGGCCCACACCTTATCTAAGTATAATATATTCAAGAGGTCCTATCTACAATGGGTTCACACCTACAGGAATGCAGATTAAAACTAAGAACATGTTTTTTCTGAGTAAATAACTCAATCTACCACAAATGATATAGCAAAAACCTATTTACCAACACTCAAACTTCATAAATATTAACGTTTTGCTAATTTTTTCCATATTTTTCCTTTTTACTTTAAAGAAATGTAATATCATAGATATGGTAATCTATATCCTTCAATAACTCTCAAATTACTTACCTCCTTCTCCAATGGTAACCAGTCCTACAGTTGTATATCCTTCCTTGCCTCGTACAAAAAATACATTTACCTCATACCTATGTAACTATTAGTAATACATACAATTTTTGGGGGGTGTTTATGAAATTAGCACAATAATAGCAAAGAATATTAAGCACTTTGATTTTTTTTCACTTAGCATTAGGTTTCGAGAGAAAAATAGCTTTAGTTTATTGATCTGATCTATTTTCAATTATATAGCTTTGCACCCATATAAACACAATTTATTAATTACCCTATTGACCTTCTTACTTCAAATGTTACAAATTATTCTGCAACCAACATTCTTGTTCAATTCTTACCTTGAATATGCGCAAGAGTTTCTCCAGGATATACACCTAGAGGTGAAATTGTTGGATCATTTAGACTGTGTATCTTAACATTTCCTAGATATCGACAAATTGCTCTCCAAAGTAGCTGTACCCATATACACCCCTGTTGTCAGTGTAAGAGTTTCCATTTCCCCCCATCTTCAGTATTATCTTGTGTCTTAGTATTCCAGGGCTCCTATGAAAAATACCACACACTGGTTTAGTTTAAACAACAGGAATTTACGGTCTCATAGTTTCAGAGGCCATAAGTCAAAGATCAGTGTATGGGCAGGCCATATTTTCTCTGCACTCTGTAGCATTCTGATGGTGGCTCAGTCTCTGCATTTATCACCTGATGATCTCACCCTCCTTCTCTGGTTTTTCCTGACTAAACACATCCAAATTTCCTGTGTTTATAAGGACTCAGTCATATGGATTACAGCCCACCCTGAATCAATTTGGCCTCTTCTAAAGGCCTCTTCACAAAAGAGTTCATACCCATAGGTCCGGGGATTAGAACTTGAACATGTCTTTGTGGAGGCCATGTGTCAATCAACCACACCTAGTGTTGTCAGATGTTTTAATTTTTTGACAAATTGATGAGCATAAAATGATGTATTGTTGCTGTTTTAATATTAATTTCCCCAATGAATACATTCTTTATCAGAATAACTCATTTTTTGCCTGCATATTTTTTATGCAGTCTTTGCTATTTCAAGTTTCTTCATATGCCATGTCTTAGTCTAGGTTTCTATTTTGGTCCATTGAACTGTTTATTTTAACCTATTCCCACACCTCACCATTTTATTGCCATAGTTTTATACAAAGTCTTGCTATCTGGAAAATTAATCCCCACATCTTCATACTTTTCTTTAAAATTATTCTGACTATTCCTGGCCACTTATTCATCAAAGAAATTTTGAGATAAACCCTATTAAGTTTCCTAAAAATTTATGTTGGGGATTAGATTGTTATGCATTGAATGTATGTATTAATCCTAGGAGAATTCACATTTTTATAATATTGTGTCTTCCTAATCATGAAATGGTATAACCCTTCATTTACTTTGGCCTTCAGTAAGGTGTTATACTATTCTTCACTAATGTTTGCTTGTATTTCACTAGAGTCATTCCTAGATACCTTGTCGCTTTTGTTGCTATTGTAAATAACATGTTTTTAAAAATTATTTCATGTTAAGTGGCTATTGCTGGTATATAGAAATGTCATTGATTTTTATTTAAGATGCGCCAAAATTTACAAATACTCTAAGCCCTCCAAGTAGCAGATGACCTATGTCTCTTCCCCCTATCTTCTGGTAGCCTCTAATTTATTTTCTATCACTATAAATTTGTTATTTCTTGATACTTCTTATATAAGTGAAATCATACAATATTTGTCATGTGCCTTGTTTATTTAACTCAGGCTAATGTTTTCAAGGTTCATCCATGTTGCACCACTTCATTTCAAAACTTCATTGTTTCTTATGGCCAAATAGTATTCCATTGTGTGTATTTTCTACATTTTGTTTATCCATTCATCTGTTGTTGGGCATATGGATTGTTTCCACCTTTTAGCTATTGTGAATAAGGTTTCTATGAACATTGATATACAAGAAATCTTTGAGTCCCTGTTTTCCATTTCTTTAGGTAGATACTAAGTAGTGAAATTGCTGGCTCATATGATAATTCTACATTTAAACTTTTTTTTTTTCCGCATGGGAATCAAGCATGGTAGACAAGAACTCTGCCTGCTGAGCCACCGTGGCCCACCCACATTTAAACTTTTGAGTAATCTCCATATTACCATTCCCATTGGCTGCTCCAATTTACCTCCCCACCAACAGCACACAAGAGTTCCATCATTGATTTTTTAATATTGATCATCTTGCATCCTTTAGTCTTACTAAACTAATTATTATTTCTTATCATTGATAGATTTTCTTGAATTTCCCATTTTTACAATCATATCATTGTAAACCTTGACAAACAATCATACAAACATACAGTCATATCACAAGAAAATAAAAATTCTGCTGCTTCTTTCCCAGTTTTACCTCGTATTTCTTTTCCTTGGTCTATTTCTTAGGGTAGGATTTCCAGTACAATGTTGAATAGAAGCAGAGTAGCACTTGCTCCTGACTTTAACTAGAATGCTCCCTGCAAGTTTTTGCAGATATCCTTAGCTATGCTAAGATTTCTTGACATAGCTAAAAAAATAGAAATTCTTTTCTATTTCTAGTTTTCTATTAATTTTTTTAACTTTATTTGGTGTTAAAAGTTCTCAAGATGTTTTCTACTTCCACTGATATGATCATGTGGCTTTTTTCTGTTAATCAGTTAATATGTAAATACAATGGATAATTACCTATGCTTTATTGTTAAATTATCCTCATATTCCTGGGATAAACCCTACAAGTTCATGATATATTTCTGCAAACTTTGTTAGATGCAGTTTGCTAAAATTCTATTTAGGATTTTGCATTCATGAGCGCCATCTCTTTTGCTGCTTAGCACATTATTTTCTGAGGTGATTTGTAAGTTAAAATCTTCTATGATTATGGAAATTTCTATTTATTATTCTAATTTTATCAATTTTTTTATTTCTATGTTTTGAAGTTATATTATTTGGTATATGTAGATTTAAACATTCAATCTTCCTAATGAATTCTCCTTTTCATAAATAATGATCCTCTTTATCCCTAATGATTCTCCTTGCCTTAAAGTCTATTCTGTTCCAATACTAATATTAAAACCCTAGCTTTCTTTTGGGTGTTAATTACCTTGTACATCTCTTTCCTTTCTTTACTTTCAATTGTTCTGTTTCATGTTTCAGCATATAGATTTTACTTTCTCATTCTATTTGAGAATGTTTTCTTTAGGTGATGTGGCATTTCATTCTCTTTTTATCATCTATACACCCATCCTTCATTTTTCTTTTGCAATCTAAATTATTTAAATCAACCAGTTCTATAGTAATTATTACAAGAACAGTATGTAGTTAAAAATCTTGGTACAATAATTCAATGTACCCAGAGTTTCCTAATTCAGAGCAGCTTGAAATGCCAAGCCTCTCCCCAGTACAGGAACAACTCAGAGCATACTGAGCCAAATTCTAAAGCATATTTTGATTATATCTTATCCTGCTGTAGTTAAAAGAAACAATCATACTTTGGTTGTGAAGTTCAAGGGAATAAACTGAAGAAGAGCAACTACTAGGGAAAGGACTGGTATTAAAAATGTTTTTGCCATTGGGATTTCAAGTCCTTCTTTTAAATACAAATCATGCCTGGTTAAATTAATATTGGCCATTCACAACACATCCATCCTTACCCAATGAGAATTGTGTGCCAGGCACAGTGCAAGGGTGTAGTAAACCATATGGGTGTGCTCTCTGACCTCCTGGGGATTACAGTCTAATGGGGAAAGCCGAGATAACCCATGCTTCCCCAACTCTCACCAAAAAAAATAATAATTCCAGTAATCCCAGATAAGCCTTTGTCAAAAGAGTCTGTCCTGAGAAGCAAACGAGTGGACTTTGACTTGGCACCATCTTTCAAGATGTTCAATTCCACAGGAAATTGTAAAGGCTATCAAATCTGAACCATATCTCTAGATGGAATAACTTCACACTCTGCCCTTCATAGTCCATTCACTGTGAAAAGGAATGCTTGCAAAAAAAAAAGAGATTTCATGCCAATTGACTTTTATCTGAAACTCTCCAAAAATATTTCCCTTTCCTTCAATTCCACAACTCCTAAATGAGTTAGCCAAAGAACAGGAATGCTTTGGAAAAGCTATTATTTATCTTCAGTAACATCTCTTGGACCCTCCTCTGTTCTTGGCAGAAAGCCTAGGGGTTGGGGAGCAAAGAGCAAAGCTCAGTTTCACTCCGACTTAACTGATAAATCATTGGTGAATTTGCATGCAATAAACTTTCCTTATAATCATTAACGTGGCAACAGGATTTCCAGGTCTCCCCACTTGCCAAATAATTGTTTAAGAGAAAAATCACAATGTTTCCCTACTTGATAAAATATAGTCTAGACCTTCAAAGTAAGTCGTTGTCTGAAAAATAAAGCAGTTCAGAAGACAGCAAAGGATGCATGTTCAGTCCCTCTTTCTCTACTATTTACCAGTTGTGTGAACTGAGTTTGTCTCTCATCTTCTCTGGTCTCCTGTAAATAGAGATGATTATTCCTGATCTGTCTGAAGGAGAGAGAAGGGAAAGAACCATAACAGACATATCTTAAATTCCCATGTAATGTGGAGACAGCATCTGTTTAATAGAATTTCATCTGTGAACCTAAGGTAAGATATTGGATTGACATTTCAAAAATGACTCCTAGATTGAGAAAGAAGACCTTGAGGGAATCTAAATTTCCTGCTCAATCCAGTTCTCAGATTCAGTGGTACCATCGTAATTTGACAGAGGTTAAAAGACCTAACATCTTGGAAAACAACTTTATGCAAGATTAGTTGAATTATAAATCAATGCCATTTTACCAAAGTGCATTTAAATTGTACCTACATTTTGATCCAGAAATTCCACTTAAAAGAATTTATCGAAAGAAAAAAAAAGGAACTTCATCAACACGGGTAAGGGCTTCAAAGAAATAGATTGGGAACACTGCAGCCTGGGAAGGGAGGAGGGATTTAAATAATAATAATGTTTTGGTTTGCTAACGCTGCCGGAATGCAATATACCAAAATGGATTGGCTTTTCTAAGGGAGATTTATTAGGTTACAAGTTAAAATTCTAAGGCCCTGAAAAAAGTTCAAATTAAGGCTCCAACAAGACAATACCTCCTTAGAGGAAAGGCAGCTGACATCAGGAGTTTTTCTGTCACACGGGAAGGCACATGGCAAAATCTGCAGTCTTTCTCTCCTGGGTTGGTTTCAAAATGACTTTCTATGGTGCCTGCCCATGCCAAAAAAAAAAAAAAAAAAAAAGGCTCTCTCAGCTCCTATAGACCCTTCTGGTTTCTTCTGGGATGTTTTTTTTCTTAGCTTTTCGAAACTCTCTCAACTCTTTTAAAGGACTCCAGCAAGTTGATTATGACCCACCTTGAATGGACAGGTCACATCTCCATGGAAACAACCTAATCAAAAGGTCCCACCCAACAATGGGCTTGCCCCCACAAAACTGGGTTAAAAGAGCATAGGCTTTTCTGGAGTGCATAACAGATTCAAACCAACACTAAAATAATAATAATAATAACAATAATAATAAAAACTATACCACTGAAGAAACACAGTCCAGAGACACAAGCCCACTAAGAGACTTGAGATTTAATCATAAAAGTATGCAGCTCAAGTATAGCTGAAAAAGTTCCAGATCCCAACTTTTAGTAAAGCCCAAAGACAACAGGGGAGACAAAAACAAGGACACTGGAAGACTTTGAAGCCTCTGGCATCTACAACTATAGCAAACATTAAACACAGCCAAACTCCTAACCATAATAACATAAAAACTCATACTAAAGCCTATTTACCTCAGTTCGTATTACTCAGTACTATCATGTCCAGCTTTCATCATAAATTTGCAAGGCATGCTAAAAAGTTAGAGAAAAAACAGTCTGAAAACACAAAACAAGCCTCAAATCTAGGCTCAGATATGACACAGATGTTGGAGTGATTAGACCGGGAAATTTAAAATAACTACAATTTATATGTTAAGGGCCTTAATGTAAAAAGGAGGCAAAATGCAAGAACATATGGGTAGTAAGCAGAGAGATGGAAATGCCAAGAAAGAATCAAATGGAAATTCTAGAAATCTATGACACTATAACTGAAATGAAAAAGGCCTTGCATGGGCTTATCAATAGATTGTACAGGGCTGAGGAAAGGATCAGTGAGTTTACAGACAGGTCAGTAGAAACTTTCTCATCTGAAACACAAAGAGAAAAAAGAGTGGGGGCGGGGAGGGGACCTCCAAGAACTGTGGGGCAATTTCAAGAAGTGTAATATACTCTTAATTGGAATACCAGAAGCAGACGAAAGAACAGAAGAAATATTTGAAGTAATAATGCCCAAAAACATTTCAAAATTAGATGAAATATATGATGGAATGTTTGTGAAAGAATTAGAAAAGATGACTTAGATCTACATCTGTGCATGAAAAGCTAGATGCTTGCCATGAAAAGCTTTATTAGTGACTATAGACTTTATGAAATGGCAGGTAGATACACAGATATACGTAGAGAAACATTTGTGGAAGAATGTTTACCGGAATGTGATTATCATATTTGGAGTAATTTTTATTTCTTCTTTGTGCTTTTCTAGACTTGATTTTGTTTGTTTGTTTTCAATGAAAAAGTATATATTGTTAGGAGTGTTTTTTTTTTTTATTTCATTTGAAATAGAGGTACTTCCCCTCCAGAAGTTTTTCAAAATGCACTTTTTGCTTCCCCACACTAGGCAACCCTTAGTGTTATTGGGTCCCTGACCATCTCTAACCTTCCTGCTCAAGAAAGCTCTCAGGATGGGGAGACTGTGATATTCACAAAGGCAAAGCTGATAGCAGCCAGCAGAGCTGAAGCACATGATGGTGTCTTCAAGAAGGTGGCATTTCCTCCACGCACTTCAGCTGCGATCCCTGCAAGGACAGGCTGTTCATCTCTGACAGAGGTGGATAGAGTGTTTCCACAGCAGTCGACTAGACAAGCACAGACTCCCTACGGCCCCCAAAGCAGAGTGGGCTGGAGCCAGGAGCCTATTTGTGTTTCTAAACATTTTCTGTGCTTGCCTAGATCCCTCACCTCCTGAGGACATTTGGGGGCCAGAGGTTGTTTCCTAAGTGTTACTGGGGGTGTGACCAAGTCAGTTCTCCTCAGTGCAGGGCCAATACAGGAGGAAACCTGTCCACCCCACCCCCCCCTCACTTGTCACCATCCCCCTGAGGCACGGTCAGCCAAAGCACATTGACTCCTCCTTGGCAGAAGTAGGAAACCTGGAAGAGATGTCTACAGAGCAATCTAAATGGATCTTTTAAAACATAGTTCTGAGTGGGGGGAAAAGACACATAATACACATGTTTACATAAATAAAACAGACAATTGTCAAGAATAGAAATCAACAAAAGGATACCTACTAAACACACTAAATCATTGCTTATGGCGACTGGGAGTGGGAGTGGGGGTGGGGGGCTAGGCAGGAATGACAAACGAAAATTAAAGAAACTTAAAATATAATAAAAAATAAAGCACATTAACTTCTCAGCTGTCAACCTCTTGCTTTCCTGAGATGCCTACGGGACCTACACTGCACTGCAGAACCTGACCGAGCTATTTTCTTCCCCTGCTTCAGCAGCTCAGGGATCTCCCTCTAATATACTTTGAGTCATTTTGAAAACTCCCTTCCCCATTGTTCCTTCCTCTTTTTCTCTCTCTAAGAGCTCCCCAGTAATAATTTCCTTATTCATGCACCGCATGCATAGCCTCCTTCTCTCTTCCTTGGTCAAGCCCCTCATTTCTCAATCTCTGACCCTTCAACCGTATCCGGATCCTTCCCCAACACCTGTTACCACCCTCCTGTGGAGAGCAGCTCACACTGCTGAGAGCTGGTCAGTGTTCCAGAAGACCTTCCTCTCCCTGGCTCCCTCTCTCCTCCATTTCCCCCACTCCTGCCCTCCTTAAGAGCCTGTTGCCACACTGAGCTCCCCTCAACAGACAGTAACCGCTCCAAGATTCCCGTCCAGAGCCTCCGCCCCCTCTGTCATAATTTCAAAGTCCAGCTGGTCAACCCATGGGCAGCTGGAACCTGAGGTCAGAGTTGCTTCTTTGAGGATTTGTTCCTGAAGGGGAAAGATGACTCTGGCCTGGAGACATTTGCAGAGGGCTTTGTGCCTCCCTCCTGTGACGTCCAAGAGGTGTCCCTCCCTGAGCCGTGAGTCGAAACCCTGGGGTCATGGACCAGCAGAGGGAAGGGGAAGGGCTGAGCTCTGGAGCCTGCTGTCTGTAATTCTAGAATGTCAGACTTGGGTAGGGCCTTAGAGGTGAGTGATCTAACACAGCAGTCCTCACCCTGTCAGATCCAACGCCCCCTTTTCATAGCCAGTATTCTGTTAAGGCCCTCTTGTCCTGAAGTGAAATTTATGCATAACAAGACCTAGCTATCTACAATTTCAAAATGAAGGCAGCGTATTTTAGCTGTGATGGAAAGAAGAGAGCAATTCATAATCACTTATTTATTTCAACATATAGATTCTCAGAAATGATTACTTTGGAAGACACAGAGCATCCTCAAAAGTTTCTAAAATGCCCCCTAGGAGGTGGCACCTCCCCCTGAATTACTGACCAAGAATGTGAGACTCAGAGAAGCTTCATGATTTTCCAGCCCCACTTAAGACAGAATGGGGGCCCTTCTCTTCCATTGGAGCTCTCCCCTCTCTCTTGCAGAAATAGAAAATGTGGTGACTTGAAGTAGCCTCCTGAAAGATGGAAATTTTGGTGGCTTTATGTATTGTATTCTGTGGGCTTGTGGTTTTCACATCTCTTATTTACTAGAACCTACCCACCTCCTGCAAATGTTCTTGTGCAAACATTAGCTTAAGCCTCTCTGTGCATATTTATATGCCATGGTGGGGCTCTGTGCCCCACAGACCATTTCAGCAGGTATAGCGGTAACTTTTCCATTCTCCACATGTACAGGGTTTTATCTTCATTTTCTCTTCATGTTTCCTTTTTCTCTCTCCTTCCCTCCTCTCACATTTGCTTTTATACTTTTTAATTTTGTTTTTTGTTTTGTTTTTTTTTTTTTTTTGGCTTTTAACAAAGGGAATTTAATGAGTTGCTAGTTTATAGTTCTAAGGCCGAGAAAATGTCCCAATTAAAACAAGTCTATAGAAATAACCAATCAAAGGCATCCAGGGAAAGATACCTTGGTTCAAGAAGGCCAATGAAGTTCAGGGTTTCTCTCTCTCAAGTGAGAAGGCACATGGCGAACACAGTCAGGGTTCTTCTCTCATCTGGAAGAGCACATGGCAAACACGGCATCATCTGCTAGTGTCTTCTCCTGGCTTCCTGTTTCATGAAGCTCCCTGGGAGGCATTTTCCTTCTTCATCTCCAAAGGTCCCTGGCTGGTGGACTCTGCTTCTTGTGGCCATGTCATTCTGCTCTATACTTTTTAATTTTGAGGACAATTGCAAATCTTTGAAACTTAACACATGCCTGAAACTTTAAATTTATCTTCTTCCATCTTCAACCAAACTTATGAGTATTACTGTTATCCTATTTCACAGATGAGGAAGTTCAAGATTAAGAAAAACTAAGTAGAAGGGGGAGGCGGGGAAAAAAAAAAAAGAAAAACTAAGTAACTAAGTAATTGGGGTAAAGATAGAAACATAAGCAGCAACTGGAAATTGAAACCAGGCTTTTCTGAGCACAAGGTCAGAATGATTCCACCATATCCTTTGTTTTTCCACCCTCCTTGCTGTCCTGTTTATTCTTCTCCTTTTCCTTGGTTATGGGCCTTTTACGAGAGCATTACTTCACCTGATGTCTCCTGAGAAGGAGCTAAATTTATATCTAGTGTTTTATATTGAAAAAGGAGAAAAATTTGTTGAAAGTGCTGGTTGTTAACAAAGCAGGAGAAAAAGTTATTTATGCTGCCACCGTCCCCTAACATGACCCAACCTCTGAGGGTCATGGAACCAGGCTGATGGTAGCAGATGACTTAGGAATTGCAGATGACATTTGGTGCCTAGAGATATTGATCAGCTCACTGGGGACTCCTTAACATAGCTCCACCAAGGAAGCCATGGCAGAAAACTTATACTGCATATCCATGTTAAGTTGACCTGAGAGCCATACTCTTCCCCTGGCCTTATAAACACTTTAGGGCTTCTATTTCTTACCCAGTATACCAAGATATATACCTCCTTATATTTGTTCATACAAAAACACATTCGTTGGACACAAACTTTTTGAGCACCTGTTGTGGGAAAAATAAACATTCAATTAATAAGGATTTGAGTGTCTACCATGTACCAGTGCTGGAATCAGAATCATAGTGAACAAGGGAGGCCTCATACCTGCATCCCTCCATGCAGTCCTTGCTGTAGTACATGCAACTGCAAAGAGTACTGCTCCCAGGGTTCCAAAGGAAAGACAGATGCCCCCCCCTCCCGCCCCCAGCCTCCGAATCTTTCAGGGTGCTTGCTTGGAGAACAAAGCTGTTCCTGGCTCACTTAAAAAAATAGGCATTTATTGGATGGATCTGGAGGTAGGGAGGGGAACTGAAAGAATCCACAGGAAGGTGAGAATTGGTCAGGAGAAGCCAAGGAAGGCCTAGCAGTAGGAACAGCAACTCCTGGAGGAACAGCCTGCTGAGCATGTCCTGGCTCCGATGAGGCCTCCAGCTACTCCCTCCACTTGGGTAGGATGCTCAAGAATCCAGAACCAAAGGAAGGGTATCGCATCATCCCATTCAGCTACTGGAGGTCTCATGCCCACTGCTCGGCTTGGCTGGTACAATGTAGGCACCCGGTATAGCTACCCAGACGCTCAGACCACATCAAGAGGAGTAGAAGGTGATTTCCCAAAAAGAAACAGCTGAGCTGTAAAACTAGGTTAGGGGATTGGATGATGCCAAGCAGCTTCCTGCAAACCATGAAACAGTGTGTAAAAGGGAAAGGACTTCCCCATAGGTCTGGGAGCTCCATCAGCACTAGCTCACCAGGGAGATGGGAGACAGAGGAATAAAACCTTCTCCCCTAACTAACCATTACCCCTCACATATCAACACCCAAAGACATTGACGATTCAGATTCTCAGCAGGGTGGGCAACCCTCAGAACTGCAGATACCACATTCATTTAACTCGTCATTGCCTCGGGTCCAAAGTGGAATGATAAAACCCTCCTTCCTAATTCATGGGACACCCTAAGTACCAAATGACATAACAGATGTGACAATTTATTTTGTTACCTTATATTGCACACAGAAATAAGAGATAATAAGCATTTTAATAAATCACCTTAATATTACATCAGCTGAGTCCATTGTATATTTTCAAATATTTTATCATCTTTTTTGTTTTAAAGGATAAGGAAGCCCAATGTATATTCCCTCTGTTGTTGAAAGCTGGGTGTACATGTTGGAAACATCTTTGTTCCAATCATTACAAAAAGAATTTCCTTAGAATTCTCAAACACCCACACACATTGATTCCTCTCACTTACTTTGCACAACAGTTTTTCACATTTCAGTGCTGTGAGTTTAGGGAAAGAAAAAGTTAAGATGATTTGTCTGCTGTGGAATTGTGTCTATGAGAATTAATCAGCTGGAAAATTAAATCCTGTTACCCAGTTGACATATACTTATATTCAAGTGATGTTGTTCTGTAAATTGAATTCCATCTTCAAGTGTCTTGAGTTTCTCAGGGAGTTGAAATGGAAATTGGTGAATGGGGTGAACTATGTCAGCTGTCTTTGGTATTTGTACTATTTATCTCCTAAAAAGGCCATATCAGACTGCTTAAATAAATAAATAAAATTCTGTCCACAAATAGAACTGGGACTCAGTGTCACCAACCCAGATCTCAGGTATGCCTTCCCATTATCTCTACCTTCCCTGCACCATACACACAGGCGCATACATGCACAGACAATTTCCAAAATCCCAAGAAAAATTTATTCACCATCAACTGTCACCTCTACCTCAAAACATAGGCTATTCTGAATAAAGAATTCAAGTAATTGTCTGGATATTCAGATTTTCAAATTTTCTGGCTGTTGAAAACTAAAGCACTCAGTTTCATTTATTCACTCATTCATTCACCAAGTGTTTCTTGGGTACTTATTATATAAGACATGACTGTTTATAATTCAGGCTTTTCTTCTTCAAGTCTTTCTCTACAAATCTCCTCCCTATCCAGCTCACTTTCAAATTTCCTATAACCTTGAAGTCAAGATTGCATATGGCCTTCTAATGAGCATCTCCAATTTTTTAGAAAAGGAAAATGAGGCTGAAGGAGTAAAGGGATTTTGAATTCTTAGAAACACTCAAAAAAAATTTTCATCTCATAAGAGTACCTAATGCAGAGAGACACAATGAAAAGCTTTTCAAAAGTAAAATTCTCAGAAAACTTGAGCTACCTTTTTGTGTGTGTCATTTCTATGCGTGGATAGCCAAAAGCCACTTGCTTTAAAAGTAAGGGCAAATTAATGTCATTAGTGATTATTTAGAGCAGAAAAGTGAATGGGATCTCTTTGAAAGAATATATTCAGAGCTGTTCCTTTCCAGCCTCATTTAAAAACACAATCGTTCATTGCGTTTCTCAGGACTGTGACTTCATAGCCACACAAAACGCCAACATTTCAACCATGCATTCAAACCTCTATGCTGAATAAGAGACATCATGTTCCTTAATTCTCTCCATTTCTAAATCTGAGGGTTAGATGTGTCTGGGTAAAGCTTTTATCTTGATATTGACCTTGAGCCTTCAAAATTAAGAACGAACTTCCCCAAGAGTTCTTCTAAGGTCTCCAGAGACCTTTTCCAGTTCTAATATTCTATGACCGCATTATTCCACCCCACTGCTATGGAGAGGCCAAATTCTGTGCTGGAACGGGAGGGTGATGGTGGGCGATGAATGAATAGAAAAGAACACTAGGCTTGAAGTTTTGTTCTTTTTCAGTAGCTAGCTAGCTTGATGACTCTAAAGAAATTAATTTACCACTTTAGGCTGGTTTCCTCATTTATAGTATGAGCATATTGTCCCATAAAAAACTAAGGGCTCTTTTAACCCCAAGTATTTTATGATTTCCTCTCATTCAGTTTACCTCTTGTTTCCTATGATGTTGTGTTTTAGTCAGAGATTTCATCTTCCACATCTACTGGATGTAATGATACCTATCCCTTCTCAGGCCCTGCAGATATAGTCAACAACTATTAATTCTACATTTATTGAGTTTGCCAACCAGGCACCAGGCACTGTGCTAGGCACTGGAATTCAGAACCTAGAAAGCTTTTCTATGAAGAAAGAGGATGTACTCCAGCCACACACTGCATTGTCAGGAGTTTTATCAACTGCCGAGAGAATTGTAGTTGACCGAGCTTCTCTGTCTTGTGAGGGACTGTGATGGAGATGCCGTGAGTTCCCCCAACATCTTCCTGGCCTGAACAAATTCCAGAGGAACTATTCTTTTTCCCCAGAAGTTTAGATTTGAGATATCTCAGTTTTAAAATCCAAACCAAAGACTGATTTAATAAATAAATAATACTGCCCAAGGACCTTGATTTAAGTAACTATAGGTAACTTTCACAGACCCATGCAATGTTTACATGAAGATCCTAACACTTCACTTTTAGTAGGTATATTCTGGACATCTGTAACCAAACTCAGTCTTCACACAAAACCTAGAATGCCTCCATGTGACTTCACACCAGAAAGATACCAGGTAAGCTCTAGGTCTTTAGAAAAAAAAAAAAGAAAAAGAAAAAAAAGGTGGTTCTTCTTGGGTGGTTCCAATTAATTGTCTACTCAAGAAGGACCCACAAATGATGTTCCCAGCCACCAAACAACCTGTCCCAGATAGTCTAAATACTCTAAGATCTCTTTCCTTTAAGTCATGGGGAGTATTTGAAACCCTCTTATTCCATTTATGAACTGGTGGGGGGGGAGAAAGTACAAGAAAGAGACTATGTATGGCAACTTTAATTGATTCATATGGCAGTGCGTGATCTGACCTTCCTGATTCCTCCACCAAAAAACATAAAAAATTTATCATTTTGTTCTCAGGCCAATAAGATGAGTTCTCTCTCCCAGTAACATTTTTATTCTACATAATTGTAGAGTCAAAATATAGGTCAGAAGGAAGCCACAAAGAAGAAGAACATGGAATAGATGTTTTACAATTAAAAACACAAACACCAGCCCTTGCTCTTGATAGTATTATATATATTTTTATCGAC
Source organism: Myrmecophaga tridactyla (assembly GCA_004026745.1). Lineage (NCBI taxonomy): Eukaryota > Metazoa > Chordata > Mammalia > Pilosa > Myrmecophagidae > Myrmecophaga > Myrmecophaga tridactyla. Next base: position 14,338 of record PVIY010006427.1, on the reverse strand, counting down.
AAATCTTCACACATATACAGTCCGTACATGGTATAAAATCAATGGCTCACAAGATAGTCACATAATTGTGTGTTCATCACCATGATCATTTTTAGAACATTTGCATCACTCCAGAAAAAGAAATGAAATATAAAAAAGAAAAACTCATATAGCCTATCTCCCTTAGCCTTCCCTTTCATTGACCACTAGTATTTCAATTTACCCAATTTATTTTACCCCTTCTCCTCCCTATTATTTATTTATTCTTTATCCATATTTTTTCACTCATCTGCCCATACCCTGGATAAAAGGAGGATTGGATACAAGGTTTTCACAATCACACGGTCACATTGTAAAAGCTATCTCATTATGCAATCGTCTTCAAGAAGCAAGGCTAGTAGAACACAGTTCAACAGTTTCCGGTACTTCCCTCCAGAAGTTTTTGTTTGTTTGTTTTCAATTGTTTTTTGTTTTTATTGTTTTCAAAAAATACTACAAAAAAATGCTTTATTAGGGAGGGTTGTAGAAAGATGTCTGGATAGGGAGCTCTAGGACCCAGCCTCTCTGCCAAAACAAATACTAAACTGGCAGGAACCATCTGAAACAACTGTTTTGAAATTCTGGAGACCAGAAGAACACTGTACAGCATCCAGGGAATAAAAAGGCTGATAAATTATTGTGAAGAACTGCAAATTGCTCTCTCTGCACGTGGCTACCAGTGCCCATCCTCCATTCTTATAGCAGGCCACTGCAAGACCCAGGCCCTGACTACTTGCTGGCAATAGAAAGGGACAAAGACAGCAGCAGCCATTGTTTCAACCCTCCCTGGATAGGGGCAGTGACAGTGGAGACTTGAAGACACCAAACTTCTTCAGGGCTGTGGGGGACAGTTAATTGAAGCAGGAAAGTTCCACTTTGGTGAGCCATTGAATAAACTCTTGGCACCTTTCCTGATCCTCTCCCCAGGACACTTTTGAGCTAGTCTGTGCCCCCTTCGGGAATTCCTGGCCTTGTTTCAGTTGGGAAAGACTGACTTGGTAAAGTCCTCTCTGATAAGCAAATTCATCAAGTCAGAACCTAGAATATAGGTTACCAGGGGACAGGGTGGAGATAGGGAATGAGAAGTTAAGACTTAAAATGACCAGAATTCCTTTTTAGAATGATGGAAATGTTTTGGTAATAGATGGTGGTGATGGTAGCTCAACATTGTGAACACAATTAACAGCACTGAAATATATATTGAATATAATTTAAAAGGGAAATGTTGTATTGTATATATGGTAACATAATTTAAAAAAATTTTAGTCTCTGAAACCACACTACACCAATAGTAAACCCAAAGTTAAACCATGGACTTTAATTAATAGCACAACTATAAAAATATGCTATCATCAAATGGAGCAAATGTTCCACACCAGTGTAGGGTGTTAATGATGGAGTGGTATATGGGAATTCGTATTTTATGCATGATTATTCTGTAAACCCACAGCTTCTCTAATAAAATAAAAAATGCTTTATTGGTTCAGGCATTTTACTTCCAAAGTCCGTTTTCTGTTCATAGCTAAAGTCACCTCAAAACAAGGATTTTCCTTTGAAAGACAGAAAATCTCAGCCTCCTACTTCATATTTGATCTAGAAAGATTTTAAGGGCCATGAGAAATAATTTTACCTACTTTAAAGAAAGGGCCTTAGATTTTCATATGGAGAATATTACCTAATACTACTCACCTGTGAGTCTCTATAGGGCAAGTGGCCCTGTGTTCCGTTCAGAAGAAAGACTAGGTAATGTTATATTGACCTGCTGTTCAGTTTGTAAGAAGTGCTGATGTAAGGAAAGGAAAGATTTTAAATATTGTCTGTCTGCAGTCCCTTGCCTATGACCGTGTCCTGGAGATCCACAAGCACCATCTTTCTCCCACGATGAAACCATATTTTCAGAAGCCCTTGCTGCTCCATCAGGGTTACATGGAGTGGCTGTTTGATTTGGAGGGGAACAGATACCTGGATTTCTTTTCAGGGATTGTCACTGTCAGTGTCGGTCACTGCAACCCGTGAGTATCCTTAACATTGGGGGGAATTTCACTCCAGAAGAATATTTGGGAAACAAACTAATGATTATATTAGCGGTTCAGAAGATTTGGTTCACTTGCCCTGATTAAAAAATATATATTTCTTACAGATTATGCCTGACATAATCTTTTATTTCCTGAATAAAAACGTATCACTGCAGTTTTTTCACTTTTTGACAATTCAAAATTTTGTAATTCTAGTTACACGTGCAGTACGGCAGGTACCATATGACTGGGTTATTGCCATGTGTTTCAACTGTCTAGTAACAGCCTTATAAAGAGGTGAATATGCTAATAAAAGAGCAGAAAGGAAGGGGAAGCCAGGTGGCTCCCAGAGAAACACCAGCAGGTGTGGAGAGATGGAATGAGAGGGAGTGGGAGGGTGGTTGATAAGTGACGAGAAATAACTTTAAGTTTGAAGATGTTCTTAATAAACTCTGAGTGATGGATGAGAAAAGTGAAGAAGATAAGGGAAAGGCATGATCATGGCTGGAAATTGACATTGAAAAGGTATGGTTCAATTAATCTTGAGATTCTCTGCAGGCTTGATTGTCAACCTCACCCCCGCCCTCCACCCATACAAATGCCTTCCAAGCAGATTTTTCTGTGGTCTTTTTTGGTTATACGGTGCAGCCAGCTCATTTTAATGTTTATTCTCTCTTGCCTTTAACAGTCTGGCTGATAAAACTCACTTTAAATGGGGGAAAAAAAAGCAGCCAATCTAAAATAAATTGATTAGGTTGGGGCCTTTCTGCCAAAATCAAAAGTCTTTTTCAAGCCTTTCTTTAAGCTGCTTTTCAGGAAATGAGGTGTTGGTTCCAGACCTCAGCTCTCACCTTCTCCCCATCAGGTTTCCCCTTCCCCTACTGCCCTCAGGAGGCATCAGGCCTGTGCCAGGTCCTAGGGAGTATCCAAAATAAATTTCAGATGCAATTTAAACTATTGGACAAACACATTAAAGAAATAGAGAAAATCGAGGTAGAGAAAGATTGTAAACATGCTCGTTAATCCTCAACAAGCTACTGTAATAAATCTAGTAAATAAATCTAGATTCCCTACATTTCCAACTGCCTCCAGGACACCCCCACCCTTGATACCATGCCATCAGCTCCAATTCAACATTCCCAAGACTAAATCCATCATCTTCTCCACAAAACCATTTCTATTTGCATATTCATCTATTCAAGGAGCACGTGTGAACCACCTACTCTGTGGAAAGCCCTCTGCTAGGAACTGAGTAGCTAGAAAACTGGCTGTATTTCCCAACTAGGCCTGGTTTTTCCCAATATTCCAAGCAAGAATGTTGAAGTCACCTTTGACTTTAATCTGCTCTTCATTCCCTACAACCAACGTGATACCACCAAAGTGCCTCTCTTATTGGGCACTCTTTCACTAATTCACAGTAACCCAGCTTACTTAGAGCTCCTATCCTCCCACCAGTGGAAGCCACTAAGCCCTCCAAGATAGTCTCACCATTATCCATCTTCTCCCTTCATTCTTCCCACCATGTGCCTCTCAGATCTATGTTGAACACTGCTTTTGTCAAATGTCTCTTCTGTCCATCTCTTGATATTCCATAGTGTTTTCTAAAATGAGTTCTGTGGGACACTAATCAGAAGGGAGGTGTAGAGGGAAAAGGTACTCTCTTAGTTTACCAAGCTGCTATGAGAAGTACCACACAATAGATTGGCTTAACAAGAATTTATTGGCTCACGATTTTGAAGCTTGTGTATATATATATATATATATATATATATATACAAGATATCATTAATGCTGGTTACTGGCAATCCTTAGGGTTTCTAGGCTTGTTTCTATTCTCTACCTCCTGTCACAAGGCAATGTCCTCTCCTTTCTGGCTTCTGTGATTTCTGGGTTCTCTTTATAAGGCCTCCAGTAATTCTGATTAAAGTCTACCCTACTTCAGTTGGCTATATTTTAATTAAAAGTAATGTCTTCAAAAAGTTCAATTTACAATAGATTCACACCCAAGGAAAGTGAGCTAAGATTAAGAACATGTTATAAAACATGGACCACTACTCAGTCCCAGACATTTAAATCTTCTTCAAAGAAAAAATTGTTGCTCTTGCATGCATGTTCATGAAGAGATCTCTAGCTCTTTAGAAGATGAGGAAGACACCCTGGCTTACATCCAGACATCACTATTTTCCTAATTATTCAAAGGGTAAGAAAATGTATAGCTAGGAGAGATTACAAAACCAAACACCCTTCCAGGCAAAGAATTTCTTTCTTTAAATCCCTGATAATCATTAGTCTCCATTTGAATACTTGTGCTGAAGAAGAATTCATTAACTTTTGAGGCAACACATTCCATTCTGGACAGTTCTGGTGGTTAAAGACATCCTTTCTTACATTTCAATGAAATCTACCTCTGGAAACTCTTTGAGAAGAAGCTGTATGCTTGATTCAAAAGCCAAGGTGTATTTTGGAGGGGAAATGCTTGCTGGCCATGTGGGTAACTCTTTTCTCCTGTTTATCCAGTAAGGTAAATGCAGTGGCACAAAAGCAGCTAGGCCGCCTGTGGCATACCAGTACTGTCTTCTTCCATCCTCCAATCCATGAATATGCCGAGAAGCTTTCAGGTCTTCTTCCTGAACCACTTAAGGTATGATATATTCAACTCAAAGTGAGAGCGGTCTCAAAAGCCCAGGTTGTGGGGAGGTCCATAGGAAGCAGGAATATGGACAGGGAATTCAGTCTGTGCACTGTAAAACTGTACTGTCAGGCTACTAGCCATATCTGAAAGCAATTGAGCAGAAGAAAGGAATTTATAAATTGCTGGTGAAACAAGCTGGACAGGGGCAGTGTTCAGTCGCATCTCTTTGGCCACCCCTCACCAACACATCTTGGCAGAATTTGCTCACCAAGAACCCCAACCCTCCTGATGTTCTTTTCCACCTTCCTCAAAGGTTTTTTTCTCTTTACTCCACAGCTGCTCTGCAAAGTTATTTGCATTTCTTCATTGCCAAAGAGCTGAGTCACTTTTTATAAAATCAGTGAATAGTCCAGTCATTTAGTGTAAGATACACTTAGCAATTTTTGCTAAATGAAGAATTTCTACACTAAATTGAGATGTTAAAATATTGGTCAAGATTTGTCCCGAGGCATTTAAATGAGTTAATACATATGAAGTACTTGGAACAGTGTCAGGAGCTGACATTAGCTACTATTATTACTTTACCATTAAGCTCAGATGGAGAAACTCAGAATAGCTGTGACCTAAGTTCAGCAGGAGGATATTTATAGAAGGATGGAGGCAAGGAAGTCACCAAAGACACAAGCTCATGCCACCCAACCCCAGAGCCTGGCCATTCATGGGATCCATTTTTCTTCAGTTCTCCCATTCTTTTAGCCAAGTTGCAGTGCATTTTTTTGTTTGTTTTTTAAACGTACAACTATGCACAGAACTGCCAGGCTGGGATAGCCTTCTAGGTCAGGGAAACTGCCTTGGTCCAAGCCTTGTGAACCAGGTTGAGTGACTTAGTTCAGAGGCCAAGAGACCCACTCTTTGGATCCATTCGGCCACTAACCTCTGCAGATTTCCCCAGGTACCTTGCAGAGTTTCAAATAAGGCCAATGAAAGTCCAGAATCTCGCACAATTGTGATAATCTCTTGGTCATTTTTGTGTCTCTAGCACATAATAGTTGCTCAGTAAAAGGCTGATCTGAGGGGCATTCTCCTTAATAATCAGAAGCAGGGACACATTGTCTTTTGCAATTTTAAATTATTGGGGTAATAAAGAAAGAAAGTATGAAATTACATGTCTTCCTTTTCTCTCCAGGTCATTTTCCTGGTTAACAGTGGCTCAGAAGCCAATGACCTGGCCATGTTGATGGCCAGAGCACACTCAAATAACACAGACATCATTTCTTTCAGGTAATCACACCTTGGAAAACTCAACTTTAGCCATAGTGACTTACACTGATACTAAATGATGGCATGGAGCAGGAGAGGAGCTTTTCCGGCGGTGTGTGGGGGGGTTTCTAATTTTAAGTTTTAGGGCAGGGTCAGTCAAATGAATTTTTTGACTTAATAACCCCATTTGAATTGGTCTACTCCAACATACGGTGTCCTTGACTGGGGTCATGAACAGCTTAGAGTCTTCCTATGCCATAGATCCTCACGGGGAATTGAAGAGGAGACCTGAATTAATCAGATCTCTCCAGATCACTCCAGAGAAACAGAACCAACAGGAGAGAGAGAGAGTGATTTATTATAAGGAATAAATCATCAATCATCGCATGCAGTTATTAGAGACCCAAGGAAACATTTGCTGTCAAAGAACTATGTCAATAAACAATTTTGATTGATGTTTTGTTTAAATAAGCATTCCAAACTATGTGTGTACAGACGTACATTGATCTACTCAAAGCAGTCATGCCGCTTCCAGGGCTCAACACAACTTTGTGCCTCCTCTTTCAAGACATTCTTTGAATAGTCTTAATAGTTCTAAATTCTCATCATTTAAAGTTTTTGATTTATAAATGGCCAGAACTCATTTGAAGCCAAGAGTGGTGATTAGGATATTTTGTACTAAATATGACTATTTCAGACTATAATTAAAAAAGCAGTGTGTTTTATATGCCTAAGAAAGTGGTTTATAAGGCACTTAATGATGAGTTCCCAAAGTTGCTGAGTAACAATTGAATCATAGGACAAATATTTGGCTTTCCAAAGTGGAGATTTTAACAACTAATATTCATTGAAAATACATAATTTCTGGTATTTTTTTTTTTATTTTTTTTTTTGCTGAAAGATTAGGCTCATTACTTTAGAGGAAAAAGGTATGGCAGATCTCAAAGTCAGAGTTCGTGACCAGTACTTTAGAGGAAAAAGGTATGGCAGATCTCAAAGTCAGAGTTCTTGACCAGATGATCTCCAAAACTTCCTTGCAGCATTCCAAATTTATGAGACCTGTAAAAAAGATAAATGGTAAATTCCCCTGACATAGGCTTAGAAAATCTCTTTAAAATCACTGGTGTTGAATATTAATGGCATTCTATTTCCTCTCCATTGCCCTTGTGCCCCTTTGGTCCTCCTCAGTGTTCCTTAGCCCTCAATCAAGTAGAAATGCATGTAACCTTCCACCCCATCCGCCTTATTGTTTCTTCTCTGCAGGGGAGCTTACCATGGGTGCAGCCCATATACACAGGGCTTGACAAATGTAGGGTCCTTCAAGATGGAACTCTCCAGTGGAGCCGGCTGCCAAGCAGTGAGTTTTGGGTTTTTGTATCTTGTTTCTCTAAAGGCTCCTGGGTTTGCAGAAAATATTGATAAGATTTTCCATGTGTTAGAATTAGAACTTAATACAAAGCCTGGCATTAATCAGGAGCTCAATTTGACTTAATTGAATTGAAGGCCATTTGAGTGACATAGTTCTTAGAAGGGCCTTGGATTTTTCTTTAATTTGTTTTACATTTAAAGAAAATCAAGGAAACTGGAAACAAATGCATTGAAATAAGTTCTCAGAGTCTTGAACGCACACCATTTCTATAGAATCATCATTGAACTCACCTTCAGTTCTGACCTGCTGTACTCCCAACCTTTTCAGAATCAGAATCAGATACCTAATTATTCTTATTCTTCTTTCGGATGCTCATACTACCAAATCCTTAAGCAATTGTTTCCAAGCTAAAACTGAGAGCAGATTCCTCTGTGTTTTGCCCATGTTTCTGATTTCTAAGGAAAAAAAAATTCTCTCCTTATACCAGAATAATATTATGTTTTCTTCTTAAGTGGTGTGGGGGAGATCTCAATATCAAACTAAGGAGCCCTCTTGCCTTGATTGCTACCATATATGCCTCTATAGTGGTTGCCTTGTGCCCCTGTTTTGCCGAACTCCTTCTTTTGTCATTTGCAGACAATGTGCCCAGATGTTTTCCGAGGCCCCTGGGGAGGAAGCCACTGCCGAGATTCTCCAGTGCAAACAGTTAGGAAATGCAGCTGTGCACCAGGTTGAACTGGGCAGGGAGGGAGGGACCAATAGGGCAGTCAGGAGGGGTAAGGAATTTGAAGAAAGGCAGAACCATTCTTGAATGAATGATCACATTTGAAGAAAAAAAAATGGGAAAGAGGAAAAAAAAGTAAAAGAAAACAAGACTAGAAATAGACACCTTGTTATTAGAACATTTCACAGACCTCCTACCTCTTCACCATCAGAGCACCAACTCGGCTGTGGGGGGAAAGCATGACATGGTATCAGAGCTCAGTTAAAGACAGACTCACCTGGTACTCAACCAAGAGACAGTCTTCAATGTTGTGCAACAGGTCTGGCATTAATAGCCCTGGTATTATTTTGAAAGGAAACGAGATTCATGGAATAATTTACCATTTCACGATGGAAGAAAAGGAGAAGAAAAAAGAATACTTTCAGAAATCTCAAAACTCCAGTCAAGAATTTCTCCAGGGATCTAGAGTGCCAGCCAAAATAAGAGCATCTGTCAAAACATAAGGTCTTTCCTGGAGTCTACTGACATCTTTTGCAAATGTTGTACAGGCATTCTTAAAAGGAAAATTTCTATTTACGAATCACATTTTTAACTGCATTCTTTACCTGGTCTTAATGTGAGGGAGAAAAGGTATAAAAATAGAATTGGTTCTTTGCTAATCATCTAGTCCTGCCTTATACTTGTCATTACAATACAAGACCTTTTGAATAGCTACTCCTAAGTAGTTCTAAAGGAAAGAACTAAGTGCTGCATCCCCAAACATCTTTAATGGAATAGTATGAGTCATCCTGCAGAGAGGATGAATGTAAAATGGAAGTCTGAAAAATCAGCTTTGAAATGAAGGAAATTCACAGTCGTCTTGAAAGTCTAATTGGATGTCAAAATGGAGGTAGGAAGATGAAAGAATGGTCATTGGAATAAGGCAAAATGTCCTGGTCACAGAATTTAAAGCCAGAAGGAAGTTTAAAGTTATGATTTACCCCCTTCATTTTAAAGATGAGAAAACTTGAGGCCACACCAAGGGGCCAGTAAAGCTAGAATTTGATCCCAGGTCTTCTGACTGCAAAGCCAGTGCTCCCAATACTTAGCACCATCCTCATTCACACTGATGTGCTGTCAAGTTGAACCCAGGCAAAAATAAAAATCCTCTTCTGCTGGCCAGGACAGAGGAAGCACTTGAAGTCAAGTGATCTGGGTTTCACTCTCAGCCCTTCCATTGTCCAGCCATGAGCAAAAGCCCTATCTTTTGCTTCAGGTTTCTCTGTTGTAAAATAGAGATAGTTATACCTACCTGTAGAGAAAGACAGATAACAGAAATGCCAAGAAAAGACATATCTACATATCATGCCTGTGTGACCTCGAGAACTAAAATGGGTTGGATGCACCTCGCAGACTTCCATCCATCTGATTGCAAATCCACTGATGCAGAACCCATTTTTGTACCAGGTAGCACTTTAAGAAATGGTTATTTCCCTCTCTCCCTATTCTATGTCCCTCTCTCTTTCTCTCTCTGTTCCTCTCTCTCTCTCTCTCTCTCTCTCTTTTTCTCATCTCAGTTTTCTCCATCTCTAAGACCTTCTCATCAGCCTTAAGCCAGCTTGAAGTTGAAAGAACACCTTGGTCATCCCTTTAGTGGCATTAGGAGGATAAATGACAGTGATGGGCAGACATTTCTGCTTCTCTGGGCTGTTTTCTTTGGCATATGTCAAGTCATTTGTCTCCTTAACTCCAATCTTTAGGAGCTAAGACAGATCTTTTATCTTTAAATAAAATTTTTAAATAAAATTGGAATACAATTCCTCTGTTGCTTTTAGGACCTGAGGAAAGTTCATTCTTTGCTGTAAAACAAGTATACTCACATATGTTTACAAATGCATCTCAACATGGAAAGAACTTTGAGTGCAGATAGTTCCAGTTCTCAGTTCCTCTCAGGACTGGTTCACTAGGTGCATTTGGCTGCCAAACTTGCAGGTTTCATTTTCACCCAGAATTAAATCGTCACTCCTAGCGCAAGCCAGTAGACCATTTTTGTGGACCTAATACAGATGTTTATGTGATGGACTTCATTGTCTTCCCCCACCCCCACCCAGAATTTTTTTGCTTCAATAGATCATTCCAAGGTCTGAAGTTCAGATCTAATCCATGATGAAATTCACCTCTCCTCAACTGCTGTCCCCAACCCCCGATGTCCCAATCCTGCTACTGATCATGTCATTCTCCTTCTCCTTTTGGAAGGGCAAGTTTTTTTCTCCTTAAAACTTGTTCTTTCTTGGCTCGTTATTCTGCTTAGTTCTTTCTGTTCCACCAGCTAAAATTGGAACTGTTCCATCTCTGCTCTGTGGCTTGGATAGTGCCAAACTGAGGTCCTCTCTCCACCCCCTTGGGGTTGTCATAGTGACACCACTGCACTAAATGCCAAGTTTCTCTCTAGAGGTGGCCTGACCTGCAGTTACAGTGATAAGCCTATGAAGTAAATGTGAAATAAAAACTGATTACAGTAAAAGACCCCTCTCGCCATTGAACTTGTAGGTAATAGGGAGAAAATCATGAGAGGTCTAGCAAACCTCCTCTTGGCTTCGTTCATCGAAATTTAAGCTACTGGGATTGATTTTGTTCTACCCCTTAATGAGTAATGGGCTGGAAAATTATATCTTTTGAACATATGTCTGATCCTTCCTTTAGTGTCATCCTATGCTGCTTTCTCTTCCTTTCCTAATAAAAATAGAAAATTCAATCTCTAGAGGCAAAAATTTATTTGATTGCTATATCCTGCCCATTGAAACAATGTAAGTGATGCTAAAACTATGTTCTTTTTGTGTTTACCACTCTTGTCCTTATACTCACACACATACCACATCCCCAAGATACAATAAACCAAAAATATCAGGTACCTCTGTCAATCAAGATTCCCCAAATATCATCTGTAGCCTGAAAAAAAAAAAAAGAGTTTTTGGACTAAGTAATGTTTTTCCAATTTTTTAAATGATGAGCTAAAGTATAAAACATATTTCTACTTCAGTTTCAATGGCAATTGCTGCCAATATCTGTTCTTTATCTCTAGCCTTCAAGAGACAGGGCTCCAGCTACATCTCTAAGCAGGTGTGATCAGGGCAAGCAGTAATTTTTACCTCCCAGACTTGTTTCACTGTCACTGAGTCCAGGGTCTCCCATCTCATCTACCTCCCACTTCTGCATTTCTTGTGCTGTCCATGGAATTGGTTTTCAGTGCTGTTTAGAACCAAATTAAAGGCATGGATGAAATTTCTGCATGTTCAGCTGCTTAAGGTTGCAGTGATAGGGGGCCTTTGGCATTCCAAAAGAGGATTCCTCTCCCTTTCCTCTCCTGCTTCCTTGCCGGTTGCTGCTTTCAATGATGCCATGCAAATGGAAGACTTCTGGAGCTTGGACAATTCCCTCAGACAGTCTTCTCCTTCTCCTGTCCTCTCCTACCCACAAGTTCCCATGCCTGTCTGTGTGACAAAGCTCACAACTATTGAATCATTCATCAGCACTGGTAGGAATGTTTCTACCATCTTCAAGCAGGATGGGAATGTAAGCATGGTTATTGTTGCTAAGACATTTGAATGGCATGGACAACTGGTAGTGGTAATATGGGCAATCTCCAGCTGAAAACAACTAAAAATTTTGCATAAAATATGAAAAAATCCTCTTCAAAGTATTCTCTCAGAAAGTAAGCATTCCCAGGACTTCAGAGAGCTCAGAGAGTGTTGCAGCCTGCTTTGGCCCTTAGGACATTTGCCAAACCTGGTGACCTTGAGTTTATTTCATATAGCTCAGTGAAGTGCAGAGAATGGATGATAATACCCAGGACCCAGCCAAAAGAGGGGATCAAATAATAGAGTCGGCCGGATTCCCAAGAAGACTGCACCTCCATGGGTCAACTAGAAACAAACCTGTCACCAGCAGTGACTCCTCACCCACCAAAGGGTCTGCAAGGATTTTGGTGCAGAATGGAAGTAGGAGGAGATGGCTGTTGCAGGAAGTGGGTGGGAGTCATCACTGAAAATGAGAATTACAGACAGGCATCATAAGCCTTTCTGGCCTTCTGAACTGTCCACATCAAGCTGGTCATTTAGAGGGATTTTCAATTGGTGATGCTCCAGGTGTGTGGAGCCTACAAAAGTGAATTTTTTGGAGGAACCTACCTCATTCTAGGCCTGAAAGGATTTCACAAATGAAATTCCAAGGGGAAAAAAAAAGCTTCTAGCCAAAATTAACCAACATGCAAGGAAGGAAAACCTCACGATCATGAAACAGACCCATATGGATTTTAAATGATGGAATGATCAGACAGGATATAAAAGTAATGTTTTTAATATATTCAATGAAAATCAAATTTAAAATAAGTGCAAGTGATGAGGAACTATAAAGAATAACAAAGCATTTTTTAAAACAAATATATCTTCTAGTAGTAAAAAAAAAAAGCAATATTGAAATACATAACTCAGTGGGTGGGTGTATCAGCAGGCTAGATTCTACTAAAAGGAGAATTAATGAATTGGAAGATAAATCACTTGAATATGAACATTTTACTCCCTTTCCAGATAAGAAAGAGCTTCAAGTAAATTTCTCAGTGTCTCATAGACAAACTCTCTATCATTATTTCCCTCTTAATTGATTAAACATTTTTTATGCACCTACAATATACCATGCAGTTTGCTCAGCAACAGAAGTTCAACAAATGAACAAAATATAGTTCTTGCCCAAGAAAAGACCTGTAAACAATGCAGCACACAGTGCCAAATGCTGCAAAGATGAAAGCAAGCTGGTGCTAGTACCTTCCTTTTTAGGCTGAATTCTAGTTGCTTTACAAATCTACTTACTACTTCTAAAAACTGAGATGCTTTGCAGTTTTAAAATCATGTAGCTTTGAAAAGTGGTGATAGGGCAGTGAGATGGTGTCTCAGCAGGCAGAATTCTCGCCTGCCATGCTGGAGACCCGTGTTTAATTCCTGGTGCCTGCCCATGCCAAAAGAAAAAGGAAAAAGTGGGGATAAAAGGTAAATAAAATAGAGTGCTTTTCAAAAAGATTAAATCCATACTCCAATTACATTTGAATTAAATCTGCCCACTTCAGAGTATGGGTATCCTTACATGCAACAGCTACCTATACCAGACTCAGTGATGTTTGGGGGCATTTCTTCCCAAGTTGGAAACAATCAATGTGTTTTGTTTTTGTTTTATGCATTTGTGGCTATTTTAATCTCCCTCCTTGAGCCAAAGTACAAATCATTCTAACAGAATGTTCCCCCTTCAGAAATCCAAATTCCTCACATCCTGATTAATATTCCAGGGGACTCTAATCAATTCACTCACCATGCTTTCTATTTTCTTTACTATGTTTTTCTCCTTTCTTTTAGATGCCATTCTCACATCTTCAAAACCTACTTTTTGTGTGTGTTTTTCCAGACTCCTGCCAAGCTAAAGACCAGTATATTGAACAGTTCAAAGATACTCTGAACACGACTGTGGCTAAGTCAATTGCTGGATTTTTTGCAGAACCAATTCAGGTGGGTATATTAACACTTGAGCTGAGTTTTAAATTATTAGCAAGTTTTAACTTATTCTAGAGAATTCCAAACAAGGTTAAGTGTTCAATACTATATCCTTCTCCTCTTCCTCCTCTTCATTCTCTCCCTGTCTTTGAAAAAAGAAGTCCCCTGGTTTCCCATTTGCCTCTACAAAAGACATCTCTTCGATTCCCAGATTGAACTGATATATAGATGAAACTATTGACTTTCTAAAATTCTAAAGAAAAGGAAACCTCATCAATTAGTAGCTGTTTAATGCCCACACTGTCAGGAGAGCCTTTCTTTAATCTTACGAAATCCCCTTATTCTACATTTTTCTAATTTTAAAGAAGAATAAGTGCATGCATTCTTTTTCAAGAAGGCATGTATATTAGTTTCCTAGGGTGTTTTAAGAAATTTGTTCTCCCATAGTTCTGGAGGCTAGAAATTCTGAAATCCAGGTGTTGGCAGGGCCATGCTCCTTTTGAAGGCTCTAGGAAAGAATCCTTCCTCATCCCTTCCTAGCTTCTGGTGCCTGCCAGCGATCCTTGTCATTCCTTGATTTACAGATGCATCACTTCAATCTCTGCCTCCATTGCCATACGGATGTCTTTCCTCTGTGTGTCTTCACATAACCTTATATGGGCACAAGTCACTGGATTTTAGGGGCCATCCTAATCCACTATGACCTTACCTTCATTACTTACAACTGCAAAAACCCTTTTTCCAAACAAGATCCCATCCTGAACTTCTGGATGAGCATGAATTTGGGGTGGGGGGGGTGGAAGA
>PVIY010006426.1:0-87776 GCA_004026745.1 Myrmecophaga tridactyla | reverse complement strand
TTTCCCTAATAGCCAGGGAAACTGGGCATCTTTTCATGTGCCGTTTGGCCATTTGTATTTCCTCTTCTGAGAAGTGTCTGTTGATGTCTTTTGCCCATTTTGTAATTAGGTTGTCTGTCTTTTTGTTGTTGATTTGAACAATCTCTTTATATATTCTGGATACTAGACCTTTATCTGATATTTCATTTCCAAATATTGTTTCCCTTTGTGTCTTTTTACTTTCTTGACAAAGTTCCTTGATGAACAAAAGAGTTTAATTTTGAGGAGTTCCTATTTCCTTCTTTCTGTCTTCATTGGTTGTGCTTTGGGTGTAAGATCTAGGAAAACACTTCCTATTATAAACTTTATAAGATATTTCCCAGGCGACTGCCGTGGCTCAGCAGGCAGAGCTCCGACCTGCCGTGCTGGAGGTCTGGAGTTTGATCCCTGGTGCCTCCTGCCTATATGCAAATTAAAAAAAAAAAAAAAAAGATATTTCCCTACATTTTCTTCTAACAGTTTTATGGCCTTAGATCTAATGTTTAGGTCTTTGATCCATTTTGAGTTAATTTTTGTATACTGTGTGAGATATGGATCCTTTTTCATTCTTTTGCATGTGGATATCCAGTTCTCTAGGCACCATTTATTGAAGAGACTGTTCTGTCTCAAGTGAGTTGGCTTGACTGCCTTATCAAAGATCAATTGTCCAAAGATGAGATGGTCTACATCTGAACACTCTATTCGATTCTATTGGTCAGTGTATCTATCTTTATGCCAGTACCATGCCATTTTGACCACTGTAGCTTCATAATATGCCTTAAAGTCAGGTAGCGTGAGACCTCCAACTTCATTTTTCTTTCTCAGGATACTTCTAGCTATTTGGGGCACCCAGCACTTCCAGATAAATTTGGTTATTGGTTTTTCTATTTCTGAAAAGTAAGTTTTTGAGATTTTAATTGGTATTGTATTGAATCTGTAAATCAATTTAGGTAGAATTGACATCTTAACTATATTTAGTCTTCCAATCCATGAATCGATTTATTTAGGTCTTCTGTGATTTCTTTTGACAATTTCTTACAATTTTCTCTGTAGAGGTCTTTTGTCTCTTTAGTTAAGTTTATTCCTAAATATTTTATTCTTTTGGTTGCAATTTTAAATGGAATTTTTTTCATGCTTTCCTCCTCAGATTGTTCATTACTAGTGTATAGAAACACTACAGATTTTTGAGTGTTGATCTTGAAACCTGCCACTTTGCTGTACTCATTTATTAGCTCTAGTAGTTTTGGTATGGATTTTGGGGGTTTTTTGACATACAGTATCATATCATCTGCAAACGGTGAGAGTTTTATTTGTTTGTTTCCAACTTTGATGCCTTGTATTTTGTTTTCTTGTCTCATTGCTCTGGCTAGAACTTCCAATATAGTGTTGAATAGCAGTGGTGATAGTGGACATCCTTATGTTGTTCCTGATCTTAGGGGGAAAGTTTTCAGTTTTTCCCCATTGAGATGATGTTAGTTGTGGGTTTTTCATATATTCCCTTTATCATGTTGAGGGAGTTCCCTTCTATTCCTATCCTTTGAAGTGTTTTCAGCAAGAAAGGATGTTGAATTTTGTCAAATGCCTTTTCTGCATCAATCGAGATAATCATGTGGTTGTTCTGCTTTGATTTGTTGATATGCTGTATTACATTATTGATTTTCTTCTGTTGAACCATCTTTGCATACCTGGGATGAATCCTACTTGGTCATGGTGCATAGTTCTTTTAATATGCTGCTGGATTCCATTTGCAAGAATTTTGTTGAGGATTTTTGCATCTATATTCATAAGAGAGATTCGTCTGTAGTTTCCTTTTTTTGTAATATCTTTGTCTTGCTTTGGTATGAGGGTGATGTTGGCTTTGTAGAATGAGTTAGGTAGCCTTCCCTCCTCTTCAATTTTTTTGAAGAGTTTGAGCAGCATTGGCACTAATTCTTTCTTGAATGTTTGGTCAAATTCACATGTGAAGCCATCTGGTCCTGGACTTTTCTTTTTGGGGAGCTTCTTAATGACTGATTCAATTTCTTTACTTGTGATTTGTTTGTTGAGGTCAACTATTTCCTCTCAAGTCAATGTTGGTTGTTCATGCCTTTCTAGGAAGTTGTCCATTTCATCTATATCGTCTAGTTTATTAGCACGAAGTTGTTCATAGTATCCTCTCATTACTTCCTTTATTTCTGTGGGGTCAGTGGTTATGTCTCCTCTTCCATTTCTAATTTTATTTATTTGCATCCTCTCTCTTCTTCTTTTTGTCAAGTTTGCTAAGGGTCCATCTATCTTATTGATTTCCACATAGAACCAACTTCTCATTTTGTTGATTTTCTCAACTGTTTTCTTGTTCTCAATTTCCTTTATTTCTGCCCTAATTTTCATTATTTCTTTCCTTTTGCTTGCTTTGGGGTTATTTTGCTGTTCTTTCTCTAATTCTTCCAAGCAGACAGTTAATTCTTCCATTTTTGCTCTTTCTTCTTTTTTGATATAGGCATTAAAGGCATTTGATATAGGCATTAGGGCAATAAATTTCTCTCTTAGCACTGCCTTTGCTGTATATCATAAATTTTGATGTGTTGTGTTTTCACTTTCATTTGCCTCGAGATATTTACTGATTTCTCTTGTAATTTCTTCCTTGACCAACTAGTTGTTCAAGAGTGTGTTGTTGAGCCTCCATATATTTGTTAATTTTCTGGCACTCTGCCTATTATTGATTTCCAACTTCATTCCTTTATGATCTGAGAAAGTGTTTTGTATGATTTCAATCTTTTTAAATTTGTTGAGACTTGCTTTGTGACCCAGCATATGGTCTATCCTTGAGAATGATCCATGAGCACTTCAGAAAAAGGTATATCCTGCCGTTTTGGGTGTAATATTCTATAAATGTCTGTTAAGTCTAGCTCATTTATTGTATTATTCAAATTCTGTTTCTTTATTGATCCTCTGTCTAGATGTTCTGTCCATTGATGAGAGTGGGGAATTGAAGTTTCCATCTATTACGGTAGATGTGTCTATTTTTCTCTTCAGTCTTTTCAGTGTTTGCCTCATGTATTTTGGAGTACCCTGGCTCAGTGCATAAATATTTATGATTGTTACGTCTTCCTGTTGAATTGTTCCTTTTATTAATACTTAGTGTTCTTTGTCTCTTTTAACTGTTTTACATTTGAAGTCTAATTTGCTGGATATTATTATAGCTACTAGTGTTCTTTTTCTGATTGTTGTTTGCATGAAATGTCCTTTCCCAACCTTTCACTTTCAACCTATATTTATCCTTAGGTCTAAGATGCATTTCCTATAGATAGCATATAATGGGTCCTGTTTTTTAATCCATTCTGCCAGTCCATATCTTTTGATTGGGGAGTGTGTTAGTTAGATTCAGTTGTCAGCTTGGCCAGGTGAGCATACCTAGTCTTGTTGCTATGGACATAAGCCAATGGTATGTGAACCTCATTTGTTGCTAATTACATCTGCAGTCGGCTAGGAGGCGTGTCTGCTGCAATGAGTGACGTTTGACTTAATTGGCTGGTGCTTAAATGAGAGAATGCAATGTACCACAGCCTAAGCAGCTTGGCATTCCTCATCTCAGCACTAGCAGCTCAGCCCAGGCCTTTGGAGATGGAGAAAGAAATCACCCCGGGGAAAGTTGTTGGAACCCAGGGGCCTGGAGAGAAGACCAGCAGAGACCATCCTGTGCCTTCCACATAAGAAAGAACCTCAGTGGAAAGTTAGCTGCCTTTCCTCTGAAGAACCAACAAAATAAATCCCCTTTTATTAAAAGCCAATCCATCTCTGGTGTGTTGCATTCCGGCAGCTAGTAAACTAGAACAGGGAGTTTAATTCATTAACATTTAGTGTTATCACTGTAAGGGCAGTACTTTCTTCTACCATTTTGCCTTTTGCATTTTATATGTCATACCTAATTTTCCTTCTTTTTACCTTTACTGATAGTCTTTATTTCTACATTCTTCTCTACACCTCTCTCTCTTCTCTTTTCATGTCTGTGTCTAGTGGTCCCTTTAGTATTTCTTGCAGAACCAATCTCATGGTCACAAATAATCTCAGTGAATTTTTGTCTGAAATTGTTTTAATTTCCCCCTCATTTTTGAAGGGCAATTTTGCTGGATATAGAATTCTTGGATGGCAGTTTTTCTCAGTTTTCTCAGTAATTTAAATATATCATCCCAGTGTCTTCTCACCTCTATGGTTTCTACTGAGAAATCTACTCATAGTCTTATTGGGCTTCCCTTGTATGTGATCGATTGCTTTTCTCTTGCTACTTTCAATATTCTCTCTTTCTCTTTGACTTCTGACATTCTGATTAGTAAGTGTCTTGGAGTATCTCTATTTGGATCTATTCTGTTTGGGGTATGCTGCACATCTTGGATCTGTAATTTTAAGTTTTTATAAGAGTTGGGAAATTTTCAGTGATAATTTCCTCCATTAATTTTTCTCCTCCTTCTCCCTTCTTTCTCCTGCTGGGATACCCGCAACATGTATATTCATTGCTTCATGTTGTCATTCAGTTCCCTGAGTCCCCGCTCATATTTTTCCATTCTTTTCGCCATATTTTCTTTTGCTTGTCAGATTTCAGATGTCCCATCCTCCAGCTCACTAATCCTATCTTCTGCCTCTTCAAATCTGGCATTGTAGGTTTCCATAGGTTCTTTGTTTTGTTTTTTCAGACTTCTGATTTATTCTTTTGTTCATTCCTTGCCTTCTTTATATCCTCCCTCAATTAATTGATTTGATTTTTGATGAGGTGTTCCATGTCTGTTCAAACATTCTGAATTAATTGTTTCAACTCCTGTATCTCATTTGAATTAAATTGGTTTTTTCCTTTGATTGGGCCATATCTTCAATTTTCCTAGTATGATTCATCATTTTTTGCTGGCGTCTAGGCATTTAATTTCCTTAATTAGTTTATTCTGGAGATTGTTTTCACTTTTTTAACCTAGGATTTTCTTGCTGGATGACTTTGTTGTCTGTCTGTTCTTTGACATTCAGTTCAGCTTATTCTGGACTTCTAGCTTAGGTTTTATTTAACAGATCAGAATTGTTCAGTTCTTGTCTGCTTGTTTCTTGCCCTGCCTGTATGTGCCTTTTTTCCCCCCTTAGGAGGGTCTACTTAGGTATTATAGACTCCAGCCAGATTTTCCCAGACCAAACTGGCCTCCTGGCAGGAGGAAAGAGTCACCTGCATCAGTTTTCCCTGATGATGAGATGCAGCAGATTGAAAGGCTTTCTATGAAGCCCTGGGCTCTCCATTTTTCCTATCCTGCCCAGTATGTGGTGCTTTTCTGCCTGCAGGTTCCACTAGCCCAAGGTAATGTGGTACCTTTAACTTCAGCAGATCTCCCTGCTGGGGGTGTGGTGGAGGCAGGGGAGAGGTGTGGTTTTAATCGCTTCACTTTTCTAGACCCTGGAGTCTGAACTCCTTGAGGGAGGGATTCCACCTGAGCTGGGCCCCACACCTCTCCTGGGGAAGGCACAGACTCCAGACAAACACTCAAACAAGCTTAATTTTGCCTATGCCTAGGCCAGTGGAGCCCAAGAAACTGCAGGGCTTCTTGGGCTCCACTGCCCCAGGCATAGGCAGAATTGTATCCAAAGAATTGTACAAGATACAATTGCAGAATTGTATCCAAAGAGTAATTAAGCTGTAGAAACACAGCCACCAGAACAAAAGAGAAAACTCCTTTTCAGAGCCAGACGGGTTCCTCCGGTTTGCCAATCAGGAACTTAAGTTGGTACGATGTTCTGTGCATCTCCAGGTCCCATGTGCCCCCTCCTTTCCTTCAGGGCCCAGACTTTTTCAAATCCAAAAAACACCTCTGTTTCTTTTTTCTTTTTTTTTTTTAGTTATTTCCATCAGCCCTGCCCCCTCTGTGCCGGGGCAAAAGCAGTGACCTCTACATTTACTCGAGGTTCAGCTGAGCTGAGGGCCTATTTTTAGTAGTCAGAATTTAATTAATTCCACAATTGGAGTTTTGCTGCGCTCAGCTCTTGCTGCTGGTAAAGTCCCTTTCCTTTCCCCTCTGGGAAGCAGCCTGTTGGGGAGGGGCGCCGGTGCCTCAGCTTGGGGGACTCACAGTTCTGGGGGGGCTCGCAGCTGGTCCAGCTGGTCCAGACGGAGGTACGCTGTGTGTCCGGTCACTGATGTGGCCCCAGCAGTTGTTCTGTACTGTTCCTGGCTATTTACTAGCTGCTCTGGTGGACAGAACTAAATCCCACACCTCGCTAAGCCACCATCTTGGCCAAGGAAATTCATTTTTAAAAGTTAGGTTGCATTTGTGTATTTAAATTTTTCTCTCCAGATTTGCTTCTTTATACCACATTCATGTCACTCGAGATGTGTGTTTACTTGTATTGCCTGTCCCTTTGTACTCACCACCCTTCCTCTAGCTCCCATAATTCCACACACCCCACAAACACCCACACAGGTCAGCCTCATTCCTCTGCATGAATTCTAGACTAAAAAGGATTTCAAAATTTGGTTCAACATTCACCAACTGAAGACAATTTTCTAAGATTGGCCCACTTCCGCTTTGATCATTTCTGCTGTACTCTCCTATTAGTGATGCATTTAATATATTCTAAATGATTTCATACTTCTCTATTGTTTTGTGTTCATTCTCATTAGCTTTATTTCTTCCCATTTACATTCTAAGTTTCCCATAAACTGAAATCATATATTTTTCTTCTTTTCAATCACCCCAGATGTTTTGTTAAGTGTTATATACATAATGGATGCCTAATAAGTACTTGTTAACAAGCTCCTTAACTTACTGAGCTTCACAGATTCCCAATGAATGATCTTCCCAAAGAAAATCAATCAAATGGAAAATGGAGAGGAGAAGGAGAAGATACCAAACTTAGAATTAGACTAAAGGCTGTTCTCCCTTTTTATTTTATTGGTCTCTCTTAGGGTGGGGAAAAGAAAAAAGTTTGGTAGGTTTCCCAGCTTTTTAGGGAAGGCAGACGTGATGTCCAATTTCAGAGAACTATCAGTGTTTCCAACTGTCGATCGATTCATATTGATATTATTATGAAAGGTCAAGTCCTAGCTACATTAGTTTACTTCTTAATACACATTTGTGAAAAAAAATAACTTAGCAGTATTCAAAAATAACACAGTGCATTGATTTGCCCTACACTTATTGAATACATCATGTCAAAAAAATAATCTGATGTAAAAGTTTTTATATGTGAGGCGTTCTACTAATTAAACATGTGACCTTGATTAAATCATTTAACCACTGCAAACCGACTTGCAGTTTCCTCATCTGCACAAAAGGGATAATAATACAATGCCCACCTCACCTGGATTGTTGTGACGATCCCATGAGGTGATATACATGGAAGAACATTTTAAACTATAAGGAAACATATAAATATGAATTTACATTTTTTAATGCAGGGGCTCTCCATTCACATATCCTGTTATTATTTTTACTATCTCCAATGCCAAGACCGATGAACAGGCTACCCAATAGTGAGCGAAAACAGCTTCTTGTCTTCACAGAGACTATTTCAACCTCTTTGCTTCCCGTGGGCTTTATTGAATGATATCACTGCACATAACATGCTCAGCAAGAAACAGGCCTATTTCTGTCACTGCTATCACAGTGTGATCCTTTTTGTTCCCTTCAGGTACAGTAAGACATCGGCACTCAATTAAAATAATTGCACAGTATTAAGCATACAGATGATTAAGGTCTTCATCCATTCTAACTGCGTGAAATAAACCATGTTTCTTAAACAAATCTTCGTGAATTTTTACCACACTTTATCAATTTCGTTATCAAAACTTGGTTTTTTAATTGGTTCTGGAAAAATTCCCAATTCTGTACTCTTTCAAATGTTTGATTATTTGGCATTAGAACTTCCCAAAATACCCTTAACTAATTCTAGAAAATGGGGAGAAAAGGAAGGTATTAAAATTATTACAAGTGTTTTAGTTTGCTAATGCTACCAGACTGCAGTACACCATAAACGGACTGGCTTTTATAAAAGGGATTTATTTACCTACAAATTTATAGTTCCTGGGCTTTCTCTGTCACATGGGAAGGCACACAGTGACGTCTCCTGGCCTACACCCCGGCTTCTGGGTTCAAATGGCTTTCCCCACAGCAATTCCTTTCTGTATCTCCAAATGTCTGGGTCTAAGCTGCTCTGAGCTCTAAACTGAATTGTGCCGGCCTAGTGCTGAGCTCTGCTGAGTTGGGCTGAGTTACTTCTCTCTCTTCCGACCTCTCCTTTTAAGCCTCACTCATTGTGGAAGGCATTCCCCTTAGCCAATCGAAGATGTACTCAGCCTTACATGAAATTCACATGCTAATGATTTAAATTCACAGCAACAGAACAACTGGGCACCAACCCTTGGCCAAGTTGACACCTGAACCTAACTACTACAACAGGTAATATGGTGGTTGAACATGAGTTTCCAGCTTCCCCTCTCCCATAATATCATTGAAATGACCAATGAAATAAAAATTCACAAACATGAGCAAACCTGTATCAGCAATAGAAACTAGGACAAATGATAAGCATGTACAGGCAAAGACCCTGCTAGACAATGAAACAGACTAATGTGGGTATAAGAAAGGACTCTTATGCCCAAAGGAAACACAGGTACAGGAGAGCCCAACAGAATCTCAACAAGAAGCCCTCACATAAAAGGATGAAGATGGGAGATATGACACATGATAGGGGGCACTCTAGTAAGCCACCACCGAGACTCTAAGAAAAGCACCAGGCACCAGAGTATACACAGAGGGGTTTGTTCTTGACCCAAATGTCTATTTTTTAACCCAAATGTAATCACACTATGCCCATTGCTCTACTTCGGACATTTTTCCACATCAGTATATATGTATATATATGTATTTGCTAATGTTTAAATTGCATTTAATTATTTAGCTATATTACATCTATGTATATTTCTGAGAGTACAGATAACTATATTCTGAAAATATATAGTAGATTACTAATCTAATAGTACATGAACTTGTAATTTTGATTAATGCATCCAAATAGCCCTGTAAAATGTCATAGCAATTTATTTCCTACCAACAAAGTATAAAAGCACCAGTATCCATAAATCCTCACTTATTATTAGAATCTTTTTAATTAATTTATTTTTTTTTTGCCAATCTGGAGAGTAAAGGAGACATTTCATGTTTTAATTTGTATTTCCTTTGTGACAAGTGAAGTTTTGTGAAGTTTTGCATCTTTTCATACTTTTGTAAGCCACTAAATTTCTTCTGCAATGACTAGCTACTCTTTTATCTTTTACCTATTTTTCAGCTGGATTGCTCTATAATTTTCTCTCTATTGTTTTATAAGTAGATCAGTAGTTAATAGAATAGATGCTAGAACCAGCTATTAGGATTCAAATCCCATTTCTGCCACTTAGAAGCACATCTTTGTAGAAGTTACTTAACATCTCTATGCTTTGGTTTTCTCACCTACAAAATGAGAATCACAATAGTACTTACTTCATAGAGTTGGGATGGGATTTCTGAGTGGCTCAAAATTGAAAAGCACTTAGAACAGTTGAATTTTGGACCAAGACTTCCATTTCTAGTAGTAGAGTTGGATATGTGAAACAATCCTCTAGTTAAAAATACTAAATAAAATATTAATATCTTAAAAGCATCAAAGGAATGATAGGAAGGATTCAGCAGTCAAGATCTTAGTGAAGATAGGAACCCACAGAAATGAGCAGGACACTAAAGGCCAAACCTGACCAATCTCAATTTTGGTTTCTGTGATCTCAGGAGATGTGGGGGAACAGAAGACAATGCCCGGGGCCTTCTTGGGGAATGTGTTTGGATACTTAGATCCCAAAGTCCCTGCCTCAAGGGACTGCAAGGAAAGGTGCTAAGGGGAGTAAAGGACAGGAAGGCACCTGACAAATCATAAGGACAAGCAAGTCCTCGTGGGAATTTGCAGCCCAAATTGACACAACCTCGGTGATCCAAGAAAAATTCAAGAACTAGTGGCTTTCCCTGGTATCTAGCAGAAGCAAACATTAATTACCAGTGGAAGAACCCATTATCATCCAGTCCTTGAAAAATGCTCATAAACAATCTTCCAAAGAAAATGACCAGTTCACCATCTTCAAGGGTACAAAGTACTTGAGCAAGAACCAGCAGAAATAACAGAAAGCAGAGGCTTTTGGCCTCTGCAAAGAACTGCAAAACTTCTGATACTAGAATTATCAGACCCAGATTCCAAAATGACTAATGACTACTCTATTTTTAAAAGTCAAGCTTGAAAAAACATCCAAATAATAATAATAAGCTATATGAAATTATGAGGTAGATTTGAAAAAGAACCAAATCAAACCCCAAGAACTTATAACTATAATAATTAAATGGGTGGGTTTTACAGCATTAGGCACAGCTTAAGAAAAAATTATTGAAATGGGGACTAGGTCAGAAGGAATTGTCCAGAAGGAAGCAGAAAGACAAAGAGATGTTGTTCTGGTTTGCTAGCTGCCAGAACGCAATGCACCAGAAATGGAATGGCTTTTAAAAAGGGTAGTTTAAAAAGTTGCAAGTGAATAGTTTTTAGGTCATGGAAATGACCCAATTAAAACAAATCTATAGAAATGTCCAACCTAAGCCATCTAGGGAAAGATTTCTTGACTCAAGAAGGCCGATGAAGTTCAGGGTTTCTCTCTCAAGTGGAAGGGCACATGGCGAACATGGTCAGGATTTCTCTCTCAGCTGGAAGGACACATGGTGGACACCATGTCATCTGCTAGCTTCCTAACCAGCTCCCCAGGAGGCGTTTTCCTACATCTCCAAAGTCACTGGCTGCTGGATTCTCTGCTTCGTGATGCTGTGGCATTCTCTGCTCTCTCAGACTCTCCTTCTTTCTCCAAAATGTTTCCTCTTTCGTAGGATTCCAGTAAACTAATCAAGACCTACCTGGAATGGATGGAGACACATCTCCACCTAATCCAGTTTAACAACCACTGTTGATTGAGTCACATCTCCAGAGAGATGATCTAATTAAAGTTTCATGCATACAGTACTGAATAGGGTTCAGAAGAAACAGCTGCCTTTATAAAATGGGATTAGGATTAAAACATGGCTTTTCTAGGGTACATACATCCTTTCAAGCTGGCACAGATGTAAAACATGAAAGAAAGGACAAAAGGCATGGAGGATAGATTGAGAAAATAACAAGCCTCTAATCAGAGTTTCAGAAGAAAAAAGGAGTAAGAACAGGACAATATTTGAAGAGATAATTGCTAAGAATTTTCCCAGATGATGATGGAGTCCAAACACAAATTCAAGAAGTCCAGTGAACTACAAGCAGGAAGAATCTTGAAATTTATGAATGCATTACTTTTTTGAAAAAACTGTCTACAATTTTTTTGAAACATAAACAAGTTTGGGGAAGAGGGATCAGGAGATGGTTGATTTAAAAAAGGTTGTATATGGTATGAGTCGTTTTGATTAAATGTACTTTTGTGAGTTAACTCATACAACAAAAAGTACACTGAAAATTTACACAAAGAGCAGACACCAATTTACTTATTTAATATTTAAATATTTGGAAATTGGTTATCCAAATTTTCCTTAGATCTATATATTAAACATCACCATAGCAAAAAATCATGTAATGTTCTCAGGTAAAAAAAATTTAAATATCAGGCAAGTAAACTACCAACTGAGTACTTCTTTTAATCAGAATTTTGCTTTGACAATAGAAACATGAATGAAGCAGGAACCTAAACTGAAGTGAACCCTGAATAAAAAACTCAAAAGGAATTGTACTAATCTGCAGAAATACAAAAGGAACCAAACCCAAATATGGTAATAATGTTTTGCAGAACCAAAATTCTCTCAGAAAATCATTTGCTTGTGTCTTTTTTCCTTCTGAGAAATTACATATTTTTCAATACTTTTTAAAAAATATTATCCATCAAGATAGCATACACACAGAAAGGACAAACTGGATAGTAAACTAAATGGCCATTTCTCTCACCTTTTCAGAAATTCTTATCCAACCCAGTCTGAGAAGCAATGTGAAAAACAGGGTTCTGAGAACTAGGCATTGAAGGGAAGTTCCCAGACAAGTGAGGAAAACAAAGTGAGAAAACCAAGAAAGGCCACAAGCCTCTGGGGTGATGAAGGACCTAAAATCTGGTAAAGGAAAGGAATGAGAAAGCTCATCTCTCTTCTTTCTTTCTTTTTTTTTCTTTTTACCTTTCTCTCCTCTCTTCTCATGATTTTCTCTTTTCCTCCTTCCCTTTTTTGTTCAGCTTCTTCTGTCCCGCACTTCCTTTCCCTTTTATTTTCACATTTTTGTCTTCTGCATCTTTTGCTATTATCTCTCTCCCATTTGTCCTCTCTCTTCCCTTTTACCAACTTTTCATTTCCACTTCTCTTTTTCTACTACTTCTCCATTTCCCTGGTCCCTAATTACTTTCTCTTCCAATCTTTCCCTTTTCTCTCTTTCCTCTTCAGTTATCTGATCTCATTCCCCACCAAAAGGACAGAGGAGGTTTATAATATCATGAAACAGTTTTGACAATCTATCAAATTATTTGCTTTACTTATTTGCTTTAACCGGAAAATAAGTGATATATATGTATATATATATATATATTTTTCATAACATGTGCGAGAAAACGTTACTCACACACTCATCAGACCTTCTTGCTAAATGCTATTTCATTTGTTCACCACTCCTCTTCCCCGTAATTCACAAAACATGTTTTAATGAACACAGGTGATCAATTCCAATGATAGCGGCGGTCGGTTTTAAGATACCCATGATATTTTCACTGTGTGAAGCCAGTGTCCAAAACGACCCCAGTGGTTCCTGCCTCCTGGGGTCTATCCCTTCATGTAGTCCCTTCCCACATTGTATCAGGGTTGCTTTGTTCCATCAGTAGAGCATAGCGGAAGCGCTAATATATGGCTTCCAAGGTGAGGTCATAAAAAACATTATGATTTCACATTGCTCACGTGGATCACTTGCTCTGGAAAAAGTCAACCATCATGTTGCAAAAAAAAAAAAATTCAAGCAGCCCTATGGAAAGGTATGAATGACAAGTTGCTGAGGCCTCCTGCCAACAACCAGCACCAATTTGCCAGCCATGTGAGAGAATCCTCTTGGAAGCAGATCCTCACACATAACAAGCTTTCAGACGACTGCAACTCTGGCCAAAATTTTTAATGAAACTTCACGGGTGACTCACAGCCAGAACAACCCCGCTAAGCCCCAACCTAATTTCTCACAGAAACTGAGATAATAAATATTTATTATTATTATTATTATTTTATTATTATTATTTTTTTTGGCATGGGCAGACTCTGGGAATCGAACCCGGGTCTCTGGCATGGCAGGCAAGAATTCTGCCACTAAGCCACAGTTGCACCACCCTATTATTTTTTTAAGGTCACTAAATTTAGGGATAATTTTGATGCAGAAATAGCTAATATACTTACTGTACTCTTTTGGAAGCAAAAACAAAACTATCTCTTTGCTCCATCAGTAATAAATATGCACACACAAATTCCTGAAGGGGAATTTTGAAAAATTTCTGGAACCCCCTTTTATGTATTCAGCATATATTTTAATACATTTAAGTAATGCAGCAGTACTTTTGCTAATTTATCATATGAGAGTGGGGGGACTTACATACATAGAGAAAAATTAAAGATTTCTTTGTCCAACAAGTCTAGTTACATTATAAAGCAGAGTCTCTATGACAACAAATCACAGACAAATAGCACCATCCCTCAAAAATCAAAGCAATAAGTTCCATTCTCCCAAAAAAAAAGTTCCATTCTCCCAAAAGAGCACATTTGTATTAATTCTGAAATCTCTTATCTTAATTATCCATAATATGAAGCTAAAGAACATTTTTATTTGTCCTCATTTTAAACATTCTTACGTATTCTCTATTTGTAATTGTTTACAAATAAATTTTAAAGAAAATAATAATCTTAAATCCCATAAGTGGGTATTACTATCTAGTTCCACAATGGAATTTTTCTTAATTTTCTAAATAAAAAAAAAAGCAAATCAAACTTTCTAATGATCCAAAAATATAATCCAATAATGCCATTAACCCAAATTAAAATTGAACATCAAAACGTTTCTCCAAATAAAAACTAGACTCTCCTGTTACATCATTTAATTGAATCTGTAGATTCACTTTGAGTACAGACAGACTATAATTGCGAACTTTTTCTTGCAAAACACAATAGGCACAAAGTGATCACCATTTACATGATTCAAGATTAGGATGAATTAATGAAAAGGAATTAGATCAAAATAGCAAGCATAGAATCCCTCAGTCTGTGTCTCCTTTATTAAAGTAACCACATTATATTTGCCGTGGCCTTTGAGGATTTTGATAATCTCTGCAGATCAGATGCTGAATGAAATCCATCAAAGAGTCAACAAACATTTACTGAGCTCCAGTTATGTGCCAGGCATTGTCCTAGAGCTAAAGAAGCAGGAGTGAGCAAAGCAAGCTCCTTGTACTCCCATGGTTGGCAGGCAGACCATAAACCAGCAAAAATAATAAATGAATAGGATCATCTCAATTAGTAATACGTGTGGTGAACAAAATTCAAAGGGTGAAGTACAGGAGAAAACTTGATAAAGGCTCTTCAGGGAAGGTGTCTCAGGACACCTGAAACCTTGGGTCAGAGCATTCTAGTTGGGGGAAATATTCAATACATGCTGAATCATTTCTTCAGGTGATAGACCATTATCATTTTTATAATGATATATAAAGCCTAAGTAACACTGTGGACCAGGGTCTAATATATTTTTCCTCTTTTGCCCACTGGTTTACATTGTGGTTTCCTAAACTTGATCTTAGAACAGACATCATAATAGAGTGCAAAGCATTCAATATTCTGACCCACCTTCATTTGCCCCTTATCAACTTTGGCTAATGAAGAATTAGATCTCATTTTGGTTCCAAACTTATCCCTCATTCTCAAATATTTTTAATAAATTTTTGAAAAACTGGTGCTGTTGGGTGTTATGTAATATAAGGCTAGGTCGTTTAAAGTTCTGTTATTCTACTAAAAAAATGTTTTCCAGCTTATAGTTGAAAGCCTGCTCTTCCATGAGCCAGCCTCTTAAATTAACCTTATTTTGAATTCTGGCCAGTTCAAGAACTGCAAGAACAACTAGCATTGGTGCCTGGTGGTTATGGTCGTATTTCCAAGTACCTGTCCACCAACCAGCTTAAAAACTATCCACCAGAGTTTCCCACTAATGACAGCACTGTTACAAGATAATTCCACACATCAAGTAGCTGGTTGAACCAAGATGCCATCAGGGGCTTTCTAGCCCCTTGACATATTCCTGTAAACCCACCCAGATCTGAGAGAATATTAGAGGCCTCCCCACAGTTCCTTAAAATTTCTAGAAAGCTTATTTTAGGAATTCTAAGAGGTTTTTCTCTGCCTCCACACTCTTAGGTCCCCACAAGATATATCTGTTCTGGATCTATGTGATCCAGACACAAAACACAGTCCTCACACAAATGACTACTAAACGGGGGGAAAAACAAAGAACTCGAACCAAATATTTAGTCCGTTTAGTAATTTCGGTGAAGATTTGTGCGGGTGGGTGAAGAGGAAGAGTAACGTGGAGGACAGGCAAGCAGCTTTCCGCCTCTCATTGGCTCCGGCCCTCTAACTCTCCTGACTTGTGCTGCAAAGTTACTGCCAAATTGCTCCCTTTGTCTCAGAAACATTCCGCCCACACCCAAGCCCCTCAGGGGTTCTCTTCTACTCTCCTTACCATTCTTTTCCCTTCCTGAAAAGAATACTGCTAAGAAAGTTACATTCCTCCGCCTTACTACACGTGATGCACCGATTTTTATATTAGAGCTGCTTCCAGTGTTAGAACAGACAACAGGAGATTTCATATATTTTAGAGTTTGGTAAGCCTAACTTTTACCAAAAATAAAATCGTTTTTAGAAGAAAGTTAGAACCACAGAGAGTGATGCTTACAGAGGAGGAACCAGTGAGTAGTTTTCTATATTGCTCAAAGCGGGGGCTATTGATCTGTGTGGTTTCTCACCACGGGTTCCAAGGCCAAGTTCCATAAAAGAGCAGATCTTTCACTTTCTAAAGGATTGTATTTTATTGCAAACTGTGACCCTGCATAATGAGTTTTTGATACATTTCTTTTAGCTGAAGCGGTATAACCATAGGGTTTTGCTTTCCTAGTCCTTCCCTCTAAATTGAGGGATTGCCACACACAAGATGACATCATGAATTCCTTACTTTCATTAGAAACAGCCACTACTCCATCCACTCAAGTTAGGTAGTGAGAATCGCTTTTCTAAAGGAAATTCATTTATCTGAAAGCCACAGAAATTTTCTCGACAGAGGATAGCTATGGAAACAGCAGGAGCTAATACCTTCGGGATATTTTACTTACATGGCATAATGAAATCTGATTCCTTTTAAGTTGACAACTAAATACAAGTAAAGGAAAAGCTGACTGTCACTTTATAGAAACATTTCATGGAGAGCTTAGATTCGCACCATTACACGTTCCTTGGCTCAGTTGATAATGGGCATGTAAACCGTTTGAGGCAATTAAAAGGGGTATAATTTGCACATAATTTGGGGGTGTGATTATTATTCAAACATTTATGCATAATTATTATAAACAAACGCCCTTGAAATTAATTCATCCAGGCCTGTATTTCCATGATCAAGCCCCGCCCCACCCCCCTTTCTCGACTCCTGCGTGGTAATTTCTTCTGAGTCCTTAATAAGAAAGTCAATTCTGGCTGTCTCCCTGCAGTGAAATACTGTTTCTGAAGTTTGATTTGCATGACCTAAATGATTTCTGCAGTTGGTACCACAGTTGTTTGTTTCAGAGGGACAATGAATGATCGTAGTGTTTTTCAAAGTGGTTCTCCTTAGCAAATGTCTAATTTACAAAGCCTTTCTAAGGTAACGTTGGAGATTTTCTCTCTGCCTCTGACTGACCATCTCATGGAAAAGCAGGTGACAGGAATGTGTCACGGAAGAAACGGGAATGACTGTTTTCTCAGCAAGACTATTAAGAACTTCCATCGTTTGCTTTCCGTAGCTGTGAATCTCTTTGTGCATCAGGGCTCCCATGGACTCCAAAAAGAATCAGGCTAGCAAGGAAGACCACAAAGCAGTAGGAAACAACTAGTGCCCATTAAAAAAATAAAGTGCCATTTAGGTTGTGTGTGATAGGCTTTCAAGAAACACACCATGAATTTATTTTTAGTGGGGTACAGCATGCAAACGCTCAATCTGACACCTGACAACACCTGCAAGGACATGCTGATTATAATAAGCATATTTTCAAGGAACCTGAGAGTCAATTGCAGTGCACTGAGTATTATTAAAATTAAAATATGGATTCCATTCCTACCATTTACAAAGTATCATAAAGGTCACAAAGATGAATAAAATAGTTTTTCCCTCAAACAAACTATATGCTCACCGAGGATGGAGAAAATGGTAGCAGTGAAAATAACCCTGACTACATTTACTGAGTTTTTATCATATGTCAGATGCTCTGCATACATTCTCTTATGTAATCTTCATGACAACCCCAAAAGGTACATGGTGTTACTTTTCCCATTTTGCAGATGGGAAAACTGATACAGACAGAGAGAAGTTAAATAATGTGCCAAGGTCAGAAGAAAAAAAGTGGTCATGTCAGGATTCAAATTCTGAGAGTCGAATGCCAGTACTCCCACCCTTTATGATTCTGTTATATTGCACCAGCCATCATGTGCTAAAATAGAAATGTGCATGGGGACTGGCAGGGAGTGGAGAGTAGATGAGCTGAGGGAGTTAGGAGAGAAATTTTGAAAAACTTGGAGTGCCATAATAAATGACATAAATGGGAATCCTTAAAGATTTCCCTAGTCATCACATTTTCCTCTTGTAAATGACTGTGTTTTTTTTATCTTATCCTTGCTGTTCAAATTTCCAACATCTTCTCCCCATCCTCTTTTTCAGCTGTTTGGAATCTGATTGTCTTACTGAGAAAATAGACACAATCAGAGAAGAACTTCCAAATACACCTGTTGGGGATTGAATCAATACAAGGAAAAGCAGCTCTGTGGAGTAGAAATGATATTATGCACATTTTATCCGAGAGATTTCAACTATCCTGTATTCTAAAATTGCCAAGCTTTTCCAACCATGGTCCTCTATTTTATGGGCAAAGTTCCCAGTGTCTTCAGTGGGGGGTATTTCACCCATTAACACTAACCGCAGGATTGGTAGGAGGCTTTTATTGAATTTAATAGCCAAGCAAATTAAGTTTTCCAAAACTGATTTAAATCCTCATTAGGCAAACATTGGTAATACAAAGAAGAATATTAGGTCTCATTCAATTGATTCAATTTCAAGATTTGTTACTGAAATCATTTATGATTTTTACACTGACAGAGATGGTAACATGCAGATATTTAGTTAATGCAAATCATAACATTGACACTTAATTAAAAACTAAAAAGAAACAAGATATAAGAAGAAATAAGCCCTGGCAACAGAAAATAATGCACTTAAATAAGGCGAGCACAGTCTCTTTGTACCCCAGCCTCAATGATTTCCTCAAATAACAAAGTCAAAACCGCTCCTGTGCCTTCCTCCTTCCTTCCCTGCTCCCTCCCCCTGGAATGGTTCTGCATATCAGCAGTGTGTGTGGCACCACTGAAGATTTATGGTTCAAGCTCTTCCCATTTTTTCTTTTTTTTCTTTTCTTTTTCTTTTTTTTTTTTTTAACAGAGCTAAGGAAAAGGCTATCATGTTCCCTGGATAACCTGACCCTTACTCTTAAGGTGCCACCTCCAGTAGGGGAAGGACAGACCTGGCTGGGGGGAATTGAGACTGCACTGGCAACCTCAGCCCCAGAGAGACCTGCATTTAGATATGGGCTCTCACTTCCCACGCACCTGGGGCACTTCCCTGATACTCCCTTTATCTCAAATTCCTCACAAATAAAACGTGGACAGTATGTATCCCCTAGGACTGTCATACAGGTTAAGGGATGTTTGTTTAAAAAGCAGTTGAAGATGTGGGACCTGACCCCTGGGGACGAGCCAGGACCCGGCATCATGAAAATGAGAAAGCCTTCTTGACCAAAAGGGGTAGAGAGGAATTGGACAAAATAAAGCCTCAGTGGCTGAGAGATTTCCAACAGAATTGAGAAGCTATCCTGGAGGTTATTCTTATGTATTATATAGCTATCCCTTTTTAGTTTATGGTGTGTTGGAGTGGCGGGAGTGAAGTACCTGAAACTTTTGAGCTGTGTTCCAGTAGCCTAGATTCTTGAATAAGACTATATAGCAATACAGCTTTTCCAATATGACTGTGTGATTGTGAAAACCTTGTGTCTGATGATCCTTTTATACAGGATATGGAAAGATGAGTAAATAATAATAATAATAATAAGGATAAAAATAAATTAATAATAGGAGGAGACAAAGGGTAAAAATCGGGTAGATTGAAATACTGTAAGTCAATG
The DNA here is from genome assembly GCA_004026745.1 of Myrmecophaga tridactyla. Classification (NCBI taxonomy): domain Eukaryota; kingdom Metazoa; phylum Chordata; class Mammalia; order Pilosa; family Myrmecophagidae; genus Myrmecophaga; species Myrmecophaga tridactyla. The sequence goes on along the minus strand of PVIY010006426.1, from coordinate 68,242 downwards.
AGAGGGAGAGGTAAGGGGTATGGGATGTATCAGTTCTTTTTTTTCATTTTTATTTCTTTTTCTGGAGTGATACAAATGTTCTAAAAATGATGCACAACTATGTGGTGATTGTGAACCATTGATTGTATAATATGGTTGGACAGACTGTATGAGGCGATTTCTCAATAAAAAATATATATTTTTAAAAGCAGTTGCAGAAACATGGTAGACACTCTGAAATCAATAACTACCAGATAATTCTACCAGCCTCTCTTTGTGTATCTTTCTTTCTTGCTCTTAAGTGTTTCTTCCAGTTCCCTGGGATTGTAGGACAAAATCACAGCATCTTTCCTCTCCAGGTTACCTTGCTTTCTCCAGGTTTCTCCTATTGCGTCCCTCCCTTGGATCAGAATGGCCAATCCTCATACTCCCAGCTAATCTAAATCCTGCCATAGGGGTTACCTCCTTCTTCATTTTGGCATTTTATTTTTAATAACAACAACCTAGACTTGTTTAGCTCCTGGTAGTTTCCAAAGGTTGAACTCAGTGGAGCTCTCATTTGACTGTCCCCATATTCCTATCAGATAGGCAGGGCAGGTTTGATTTCTCCTCATTTTTCATGAAGAAACGCGGGGTCCAAATGATGAAAGGATTTGCCATGGTCACCCCAAGAGAGAAAGAGGCAGAGTCATAGCTTAATGACAGACCCTTTGCCTTGAGAACCCTTGTTCTTTTCTACTTTTCACTGGTTTGTTCGATTTTCATTGGTTTGTTTGAACGCCAACGCTGTGCCAGGCATGGTTCCAGAGCTGAAGATACCTCAGAGAACAAAACAATATCTCCACCCTCAAGAAGCTTCCATGTTCAGTACAATAGATTTATAAAAAATAAATGAAATTAAAAAACTGAAAAAAAGAAAAATAATAATAAATGAAGTGGTTCAGTGGTAGAATGCTCACCTTCCATGTGGGAGACTGGGGTTTGATTCCTGGACCATGCCCCCAAAATAAATAAATAAATAAATAAAAATGAAGTATTACATAATAATATTATTTACAATGTCAGAGAGTTGTAAGTACTATGAAAAACTAATAATAAAGCAGCATAAGGGGATAAATAGAGAGTGACAGGAAGGATGCAAAAGGGGACTCTCTTTTAGATTGGATGGTCAGAGAAGACATCTCTGAGGAGATGACATCTGAGCAGAGACCTGAATAAAGTGAGGGAGTGAGTCATGTGGATACCCATGGAAAGAGCGTTCCCGGCAGAGGGAACAGAAGGACAAAGGTTCTGAGGGGCTATGTGATTGGTGGGTTCAAGGAACAACATGATCTCTGAACATTAATTTCACTGTTGGGTTATTAGGTGTTACTTGAAAGAAGTGTTCTGTGCTCCAGTAACTTCAGCAGCCTCTGGATAAATTAGAGCCTTAAGAGCCTCGAATATATTAATGCACTCTGTGAGTCTCCTCGAGCAAGCTACAGTGTGCAGCTTTGCACAATGTTATTCAACCATGGAAAGCTTTCCTCAAGGAGCATCTCAGGAGACTGCTGTTCACCAGAACACTCTGGAAAATGCCACACCACACCCAGCTTTTACTGGAAAGAGGAAGTTGGGCTGGGAACTAGAACTTCAAGCACTGTGTGAAACTAATGAAGGACACTCGAAGGGGTGTAAAATTTGTAGCAGGCAGTGGCCTGTTCCACTTATTCACCCAGGGGTGAATGTTTAGACTGTCCTGTTTTCTTGTCAACCCTCTGAGCAACTCTTGCTCAGGACCTTTTTTATTTTTTAAATATTTTTATTGATAAATTTTCACACACATGCATTCCATACATGGTGTGCAATCAGTGGCTCACAATATCATTACATAGTTGTGTATTCATCGCCACAATCATTTTTTAGAACATTTGCATCACTCCAGAAAAAGATATGAAAAGAAAAAACTCATACATACCATACCCCTTACCACTCCCTCTCATTGACCACTAGTTTTTCTGTCTACCCAATTTATTTTACCCTTTGTCTCCCCAGTTATTTATTTCCTATCCATATTTTTTTACTCATCTGTCTATACCCTGGGTAAAAGGAGCATCAGCACAAGATTTTCACAGTCACATTGTAAAAGTTATATCATTATACAGTCATCTTCAAAAATCAAGGCTACGGGAACACAGCTCAACAGTTTCAGGTATTTCCCTCCAGTCACTCCAATACACCATCAACTAAGAAGGGGATATCTATATAATGCATAAGATTAACCTCCAAGATAACCTCTCCACTCTGTTTGAAATCTCTCAGTCACTGAGACTTTATTTTGTCTCATTTCTCTTTTTCCTCTTTCTCTCAGGACCTCTTGTGTTTTCCATAATTTAACCCTGGTTAGCTGGTTCCAAAGCCTGCTGACCTTCCTTAGGGCTCTCCTTAGGGAATACAGGAGCACAGCAGGACAGGAATGTATAGCAATCTCCTTAGATGGGCAGGGGTCCATTGCTCCCAGTGAGGTGTGGGGTCGGTGGGCTCCCCTACAGTTCAATGCAGCATTTCAGCTCAGATTTTGTCATGCATGCTCTGAGCTCTGGCTGCCATGGAGAAGTCCAGAGGCCACAGAGCTTCAGACAGGTAGGGTCCTGCAAGAGGAAGACTCTCATTTGGCAGGAAAACTGACAGCTGTTAAGAATGCTGAACATTGCCTGGCTCAGGAGGAATTCCCAAACCCTCTGCAGCTATGGAGCCAGGAAATGAATGGGAAGCAGCTGGAGTGGACAAAGCAGGGCAGATGGCCCAGAAGAGAGCAAGAAAGGGCCAGGCAGTGACCAGGTCCCAGGGAGCCCAGCAGAGGTCAGGGGGCCGGTCTCAGCAGAGGGGACTGTGAGAAGTGAGCCCTCGGTCCTGGGCTGGATGGAGTTACACCAGGAAGTGCCACTCCCAACAGGAGTCATCTGTTGGCTTTTGACTTTCTTTTCAATAAAGTGTAAAACAGAGCTTAATTCTAAACGTTGCTTAATCTTATAGGAGATTTTTTTAAATTAGGCTAAAATTATATAAAATCAGGCAATCAATTGTAAATACCACATGAATTCTTTCTTTCAGGACTTTCAAAGGCATCCTCCAAAAGATCTAGTTAAGGGTGGGTCATGGTGACTCAGCAGGCAGAGTTCTGACCTGCCATGCCAGAGACCCGGGTTCGATTCCCAGTGCCTGCCCATGCATAAAAAAAAAAAAAAGGATCTCGCTAAGAGCTTGACCACAGATTAACAAATACATCCTAGATAGATATGACCTATGTTTTCATTGGGATGCCTTGTCATGGGAGTTACAAAAGTGGATTCAGGACTACAACCTATGCGTAGCTGAGAAATTCGATTGAAAGCAGTAAATGTCCAATGGCCCAGGACAAAATTTGTGGGCATTTCCTCTTCACCTAACATAATACATAAAATGAAAGATAAATGAATTATTATAACTTTTACTAAGTGTTAAAGGCTGGCCAGGGATCAGAGATTTTATGCACAGCATTTGTAATGTTTACATTAAGCTACGATTACCATGTCCATTTCATAGATGAAGAAACTGAGGTTAAGAAAGGTTAAGTAACTTGCCATGTTAAGCAATTTGTTCATTGCTACAAGGTTAATTAAATGGTTGGTCTGGGATGCAGACCCAGATCTCTCTGCCATCAAAGTCACTTTTTCTCGTATCCCACACTGCCTATGTTATCCCAAGATAGCATCATAGCCTAGTTAGAACTGAGGACTTGAAGTGCAGGAGAGCATTAAATTCCCTCCTAGCACATCTATCCACCTACCAGTGATGAAGAAAAATACTTTTGTCTTTGTGTCTTTTTTATCGGATGTTGGAAAGATTAATAGAAATTTACTTAGTGCTTTGAGAGAGTTTGATGGGCAATGCTAGATTAAAAAAGAAGAAGAATGATTGTGCTGTGAAGTAGATCAGACAGAAACTTGGATTGGTTCCTCTGTTCTAAGTCATCCCACAGCTTTAAACCCTTGGTGAAGGTGCTGGGTTAGGACCCCATGAGAGACATTAGAGGCAGTCACAAAGTCAGAGTCAACACCTTGCTAGCTTCTGGGAAACTCAGTATTCTTCTCATCCTCAAGCTGCCTTTTAATTCCAAAGACCCTTTTGGAAGCAGGAAAAAATGCAATCAAGTAAGTTTCAAACTGGACTCTGCAGAGTCTAAGTGAAATCCTCCTGAGTCACCCTTATTTCTGCTCCCTTAACATGTCTTCCCTGAACCAAATGTCACTCATCCTTAACTAAAAATGAACTAAATCCTCCCTGTTTATTTTGCTTTTTATAAAGTATTCAATCATTCAACTCATAAGCCTCCTATGTGCCAGCTAGACACAAAACATTGGCATTGCATTTTGTTCTTATTGGCAAGGCTGTGCATTGTCATGTGCATACCATTACAATACACACCTGGAACTGAAAATCATGCCAATACTCTTGACTGCAATGATAAACTTGAAAGGTATAATTCATGCAATTCCTCAGGGCTGTCTAGGCAGTCTAAGTTCTCTTAATAAGAAGCATCTGTGTAAAAACACAAAAGGGAAAATATGTTTTCAATACATCAGTATAATATGCACAATGCTAATGATAATCATATCTTAGAAAGAGTAAGTTATTATAAAAACATTTCTCAGTAGTTTTCATTAACAGTCTCCAGTCCCATACTCTACCCATAAATTGAAAATATCTACAATTGAAAGAGAAATTGAGGGTTAAAATCAATTCATTTACATAAAACCACAAAGAAAGCTATTAACAGTCTGGAATCTAGACCAATTTAAGGTCAACATTAAAGCTACTGCATAAAAATTTCTTTGTAGAAAGGTGACCTTTAATTTGTAGAGGCTTTGTAGCCATTCTCATAATCACTCCAGGTCAAATGCAAAAGGAGAGAAAAAGAAAAAAGCTTGCCCATGTTTGCAATAAAATGGCAAATTTCCTTTCAATCTTTTCCCTATCTAATTTTTAACACACTGAAAGCAAACCTTCTCCAATCTAGTTCTCTGTAATTATATACATTCTTATTGCCTGCCATCTGATTTATTTGCAACTTCAAATTATTTGTTTGGACTCAAAACATCATCCATTGTTATTTAAGCACAGGTGGAGTTGCTTAGGGGTACAATCTGAGAAACTAAAGGATAACTTCCTTTTGTCGCTATTAACCTGAAATTCTACTGTTAAAAATGCATTTCAGGTGGTTCAATGGCAGAATTCTCACCTGCATGCCAGAGACAGGGGTTTGACTCCCGGTGCCTGCCCACGCGGAAAAAAAAAAAAGGAAAAAAAATGCATTTCTTTGGGTGAAGCTATTGTCCCCTAATAAAACATACAGTTCATTTATTATCATTTAACAATGCCATAGCATGCATTAGAATAACCTAGAGAGCTTTCCTCTATTAAAACACAGATTGCGTGGTCCCATGCCCAGAGTTTCCAATTCTTCTAAGGTAGAATCCCAGAATTTTCCTTTCTCCCGATTTCCCAGGTGATACCAATACTCTCTGTCCAGAAACCACACTTTGAGAACTTAGCATACATTAGTTCAGCAAATCTGGTAAGATACCACATTTGACTTAAACAGGTTCCATGGGGAGAAAGAAAGGATATAAGCCTAGGGTGCGGTTGGCTTGCATGGGGCAGGGCACAGGACCCAACGCAGCAAGAAGCCATGAGTAGGGTGGACATAGAGCAAAACAGGAAGCAGCTTCATGAAAAGAAAAAGAAACACTGAAAGAAGAATAGAAGGAACTTCTGAGAAAAAGTATCACCATTTGCAATTTACAAATTTGATGCTTACCAGAAGGAAAATAGTTTCCCTGGCATTCAACTTGAGAAAATTAACACTGTTTAGGGCCCAAAGACAATTTCAACTGGGCTTTGCTCAAAGAGGACAATCCCAGAGAAACTAAGAAGCTTAAAATAGGTAGGTATGTCCTATCCAATGCTGGGTTAACCAAAAGGTGAACAAAGCTTCTTGAAATCGAAATCATAGCTAGTTTATATTCACTTTGATATCGTGGGTCATTTCTTTTTCTTTAGTTCCAACTGCTCCACCCTAATTGCTGGGTAATTCTCTTTCCTTGAATCTTACCTCACTCCTCCAAAAACACACGCAATTATTTCTAGGGAAAAATCATTTAGGTTATCAAATATTTTTTTTGTATTTATTCTCAAAGTCTCTCAGAAGTCAAGAAAGAGCCACTTCCATCTTTTCAGGGTTTATTTAAAAATGAAGAAATGCTGGAATGGGGTTACAAAAATTATGCAAATATTAACCCTTGGTAAAGTAATGCTTTTAATGCTTTCCCCCATACACACACAAAGTAACATAATAGTCCCAAAATAATTGTGGAATTTATTCTACAATATAATTCATGGTGATATTATCCTGTAATAATATGTACATTTAAAGTTGTGAGATACATCCTGTCACTGTAGAACCACATTCGGAGCTGACACATGAAAAATAAAAATGTTATGTCATTTGTGAATCTGAGGGCCCCTCCCACCCCCACCCCATGATAGGACTTTATCCACTAGCTAAAAAATTTGAAAATGTGCCTTCTTATAGCATGCAGAAGAAAAAGGTAGATTTAGATTTTGCAATTCTTCTTTGACCATTCAAATCTTAGAAAAAGGGAGTTTAAATCTGAGCTCCTTTGAAAGCAACATCCATCAGAAAGAATTTATCAAGAATGCAATTATTTCTCCCATCCTGTTCAACCCAGCAATTTAAACCCTTCAAACAAAGGGGGGACCTTTAGCCATGCTAGCCATACCAATGGCAAAGCACAGAACCAATTCATTCATCTGATGCTATAGTAGCAGTGGCATGAAATATTTAACTTAACAACCTAACTGATAATTTTTCTTAGTTTATTAAAGAATATACAAGCATGGCTTAAAATAAACTGTCCATAAGGCAATTCGCTCAGGGGAAATTTTTTACAAATTTTAGGGCTCCAAATGATTTTCTGTATATTTTCCAGCAGGTGCATATCATAATTATACCTTATTAGATAAATTTGAGCCTCCTTATGATGTAGTGGTTTCCTTAATTTAAAAATATGGTGAACAAGTAATTTCCTATCCTAGTTTCAATATTGTCAGAGTTACCCTATTACTGTTTCTTTGTTTACAAAATGTACAGCTAATTTTCCTTCAACCTTTCAGCTTTGCTAGAAATGCTGGGCAACAGGAAAGAATGAGTTCATGACTCATCAGCTTATTAGGCTACTCTTTGCAGTGACTATAAATACTGCCATCAGTTTCATTTTTACAGTGTTGATAAAGGAGGGTAACCTGTGCAAAGAAGTTAGTTAAATGATGCAAAATGTCATTGCTCAACACTGATGATCCATTAAACCATAGTCCTATAATTGGAAACAGGATATAAAATCTTTGGGCCTGGCCAGCCAACTGATCAACTAAATAGTACACCATTATAACAACTGAAGGAAACATTATACCACTCTTCCCTAAGTGTATCATAGAATTTATTTTGCAAATGCTTTCTTTTTCCTTTTTATTGATTCATCACTATCAGCTTTTATTTGTTTTAGCTTCTAGCTAAGATATACCTTGCAGTGACTGCATCCTTCTGCAAAATTATCTGTACTCCTTTCCAAAGGACTGTCTCTATGTTTAGCAAGATGAAGTAATGTTTGTGAATATTTTGGAAAGTAACATAGTTAATGAAATTACCAGTAAATCAATAATACAATGCAGGAAGACTCTAGTTATGTGCATGCCCCTCTTGCAGCCTTGTTTGGCATTCTGTGATCACTTTGTTTAACGGTTATTAACTGTTAAACCACACAATATACAGAGACTGTATACATTGAGATACATAAGCATGGGAAAGGAAATGTGGTAGAGAATCAAAATCCATATTTAGGGATTAAGGTAAATAAGGGGTTTCGTAAAATTACAAAAATGATGTTTCATAAAATTACAAAAATGATCTGCAAAGGATAGGCTAAGCCTAGTTAAAATTAGGCTCAAGAGTCATCCCCAGAGAACCTCTTTTTTTGCTCAGATGTGGCCTCTCTGACTCAGCCAACACAACAAGCAAACTCACTGCCCTCCTCCTCTCTACATGGTATATGACTCCCAGGGGTGTAAACCTTCCCAGCAACATGGGACAGAAATCCTAGAATGAGCTGGGACTCAGCATCAAGGGATTGAGAAAAACCTTCTTTATCAAAACGGGGAAGAAAGAAATGAGACAAAATAAGGTGTTAATGGCTGAGATATTTCAAACAGAGTTGAGAGGTTTTCCTGGAGGTTATTGTTATGCATTATATAGATATCACCTTTTTAGTTAAGGTGTAATGAAAAGGCTAGAAGGAACTGCCTGAAAATGTAGAGCTGTGTTCCAGTAGTCATGTTTCTTGAAGATGATTGTATAATGCTATAGCTTTCACAATGTGACTGTGTGATTGTGAAAACCTTGTGTCTGAGGCTCCTTTTATCTACATTATGGACAAATGAGTAAAACGTATGGATTAAAAATAAATAAATAATAGGGGGAACAAATGTTAAAATAAATTTAGTAGATTGAAAAAAAAATGATGTTGAGACATGGCAGCTGAGGAGTTATTCTTTATTTAGCAATCATACCAACCACAGGAAGTACATTTGATAGAATGAAGAGGAGGAGGGCAGTGAGGAGGGCAATTAGAAATTCTCTATAAGAGGTGTAAACGAATGTGCATTTAACCACACCTAGACCTAAAAAGAAATGAACATACATAATAAACCAGATGATTAAAGACTAAATTTATTATCTTTGCAACTTAGAGAAACTTTACTTTCAAAAAGCCTGGACTAAAATTAAGTATTTACTATGGAAAGGAACTAGCTTTGAGTAAGATCATGGATTCAACTAAATAAAGATGTGGGCAAAACATGTTAGTCATCTTGCAGCCACAAATATAAGGAAAGGAGGGACCAGCTAGAACAAGATTAACAGAAAAGGGAAAAAAGAAGGAAGGAAAACAGGCCAAAGAAGGAATCGTGATAAGATGCCTTCTGAAATATGAAAAGATCTCCATAGTCAACACAACAGGCGCAGTCCCAGTAATAACTCAGAAACATTGTTTGTTAAAACCAAAGTCTCCTCTGCTTCACGAATGGCCCTTAATTTTGAATAGGAATCTACAATGGATAAATCTAACTTGCTAATATATTCCAACCACTGGAGCTGTGAAATATTAAAGACTCTTCACATTCATGAAATTATCTCTCCGTGTTTTTAAGAATTCATAGGAGAAAACATAAGATTATGAGACCCTTCTAATGATACTCTTTCAGACATACATCCCCTTTATTTCGCGAGTCTCAAAGAAGCTTTTCTAAATGTGGCTCTCCTCGCATTTCCTGGTGGAAACCCCCGAGTCTGCCTCTTGACAGTGCAGACATAATTGAGAAAAATCTAAAGGATAAAAATAATCCTGAAGCCAGTTTCCTGGCAATCATGAGTCCCTTAATCTCCAGAAGGCTGCTATCAACAGGCCTTCCCACATACATGAAGGGAAAGGACCCTCTTTACCATTTTAGATTCTCTCCCATTCCTGGCATTCAGTTTAATGGAAAATTTGCCCCATCCAAGCCCCACTCTACCTCAACCTGCCTCAGGTAGCTGAAAACTGCAGCACAGGAGTACTTTGATCCATGCTCACTAATAAGGGGAATATTTAAGCAAAGACAAGTGAGTCTTTTGCAGACCCCATCACAACTCAAGGGCTGTATATTTTCCACTACATGGATTACATCATGCTGATTCCATAAAGGAGGCAGGTGAGTGAACCCATTCCATAAAGGAGGTAGGTGAGTGAAACCAACTGAAACCCAATCAAATCTGGAAAAGATCTGTGAAATTATATTGAACAAAAAATATTTCATTATTCCATCATAATTCTTTAATTATGTTGATGCAGTCATATAAACAGCTTCCCTACCTCCAAAATGCAAAGACATGAAATGTTTATCTTTTTTAAAAAATTATTTTACCCAATTCAATGTGTTCAATATATATATATTTTATTATTTTTTTTACATTTCTTATGTGCCCAACACCATGATAGACACTGAGGAAAGAGATGAACATTACATGACAGATTCTATAAGAAAAGACTAAATCTCCTGGCAGAGACAGAAAATTAAATCAATGATGTCCATGCAGCATAATAAGTGCTACAATAGAGATATGTGCAAGGAGTAGGAAATATATTGGAGGGCACAGGTTGAAGGGCTGGGATGTGCTTCCACTGAGTATTTAAGGTGAATACTGAAGAATAAGTGCGATTCATCTAGGCAAACACAAAGGGAAAGGATTTTTATGCAGAGAGAATTGTGTGAGCAAAAGCACCAAGATGAGAAACAGTATGGCACTTTGAAGGAATTGCAAACAGAATATTGTGGCCATGAACACAGAGGGCATAATGGAAAATAAGGCCGGAAAGAGACAAAAGTGGATCCTCTATGTCATGATGAGGAATTTTTTCTTGAGTCTGAAGGCATCTGGGAGCCAATAAAGGACTTTCAACCAAGGAGTTGTATAATCATTTTGGGCTTGAAGAAAAAGAACTACAAGTATCTATAAGCAAGGATGGATTGAAGTAAGGCAAATCTAAGGCAGAGAGAGCAATTAGGATACTAGAGGAAACTATTCACCCAGGGAGTCACAATAGAGTTGCAGGATAGCAGGATAGAAAAGAGAGTCAACAGGACCTAAGGATCAATTCATTTTGAAGTTACAGAGAAGGAGAGCCTTGGATTGACTTCCAAGATTCTGGGTTGGGCTCCTTACAGTGGAAACAAGAAAAAGGCAGCAAGTTCAAGAAGAAAGGTGTTCAATTTGGGACACTTTGAATTTGAGGTGGCTGTAAGACATCCATTGGAAGGTTCCAGAGAAATAGTTGGAAATGCCAACTTTGAGCACAGAGGATCCTCTTGGTGGGAAGTATAGGACCAAGAATCGACTGTGTACAAAGAGATGGGCACTAAAGCCATGCACATGGTTGAGATGGCCCAGAAAGAGTGTATATCATTAGAAGATGGTCAAGAAGGGAAACTGGAAAACTCTAACAAAATCAAGTTTTCTTCATGCTAATGAGTATTGATTGGAGCATTGTTCCTCAGGTAACAATTGATGATTAATGTGAATGATATAAAAGTAGTAATCTAAGATTGCTTTGATATTTCATATATTGGGGCTAGCACAAGATCATGGTTTCCTTGCTGCAAGCCCAAATATCCTTGCCAAGGGACCAGTTCCCCAGGGACCATCAATTCAAATACTTTCTACTGCGACAGTATTTCAGAGGATCCATGAGATCAAATTTATTTTCATACAAAACAAGGATATTATTTGTGATTTTTCACTCTGCTGATATTAGCTCTGGTGGTGCAAAAGTGATGGTGGACAAAACTGCTGACATCAAAAAGCAGAAGACAGGGCAAGCCTCAGTGGCTCAGCGGGCAGAGTTCTTGCCTGTAATGCCAGAGACCCGGGTTCGATTCCCAGTGCCTGCCCATGTAAAAAAAACAACAAAAGGCAGAAGAGAAAAATGAGAAAATAAAGTCTCAGTGGCTAAGAGATTTCAAACAGAGTTAAGAGGTCATCCTAGAGGTTATTCTTATGCAATATATAGATACCCTTTTTAGTTTATGATGTATTGGAGTGGCTAGAGTCAAGTACCTGAAACTGTTGAACTGTGTTCCAGTAGCCTTGATTCTTGAAGACAATGATATAACTTTTACAATGTGACTGTGTGATTGTGAAAACCTTGTGTCTGATATTCCTTTCATCCAGGGTATGGACAGATGAGTAAAAAAAAAAAAATGGATAAAAATAAATAAATAATAAGAGAGACAAAGGGTAAAATAAATTGGGTAGTTTGAAATACTAGTGGTCAATGAAAGGGAGGGGTAAGGGGTATGGGATATATGAGTTTTTTTTCCTTTTTTCTTTTTATTTCTTTTTCTGGAGTGATGCCAATGTTCTAAAAATTATCATGGTGATGAACACACAACTATGTGATGATATTGTGAGCCATTTATTGTACACTATTCATGAACTGTATTGTGTGAAGATTTGTCAATAAAAATATTTTTTTAAAAAATAGCTTAGGGTGCACGGGTGGGTCAGTGGTAGGATGCTCACCTTCCATGAGGGAGACCTGGGTTCGATTCCCAGACCACGCACACCATCTTAGCATAGTTAAAGGCAGTGAACTAACTATACTAGTGGTCATTTTGTTCTTCACCTCCATGCATTTACAGGGAGGTGGGGGCAATGTCACTTTCACTTAAACACATCCTTGATAAAACAGTAAAAATTATTACTTTTTTTTACATCTTAACCCTTGGGTATATTTTATGTGATGAGATTTGAAGTACACATAAAACATTTCTGTATACTAAAGTATAATGGGTGTCTCCAAAAAGAGCACTTATGTAAGTTTGTTTGAGTTGTGAGCTGAACTAGCTACTTCTTGTTGGGCAACATAATTTTTACTTGAAAGAATAACTGACAAAAATTATGGTGATTCAGACTTCACAGACATTTTCTCAAAAAATGAATGAAGCAAGACTGTCACTTTAAGGAAAAACACCTGACAGATTTGTTCCAATAATAGAATTTAAGATTCAAGTGAAAATTAGAAATTTAGGAAGTTAGAATTTGAGGGAACTTGTATTCAGCATCATAAGTTTGACAGCTTCCCAATGCTTAAATACACTTCTGATGAATTCAGTAGTGACATTAGCAAAAGCAATTTTGTAATATTTGTTGTATAACATAATGTGTCAACCTTTGGAATATTTGCATACCTCATTCAACTAATATTCTCCAAATGACCAATGAATAATATTCATTACTTTTTAAAATTATCTTTTAAAATCAAGAAATCATAAAAGATTCATGCAAAGTATAAAATAGACCAATGGATCTTTTTTGTTGTTTTTTTTTTTTGCATGGGCAGGCACCAGGAATTGAACCCGGGTCTCTGGCATGGCAGGCGAGAACTCTGCCTGCTGAGCCACCATGGCCCAACTTAGACCAACGAATTTTAATGTAACAAAGTGACAAAGTTTATCGATATGCGTTCAGCTTGCACCAACCTTTGTTAATATGTAATAGGTTTATTATTATTTTAAATAAATAACAGTTTTTAAATTTCTGAGTTTTAATTTAGAGTATAGTAAATATTGATAGATATGGCATTCATAAACAAAAGCTCTTTGGAGGGCCTCAATAATTTTTAAGAATCTAAAAGGAACCTGAGATCCAAAAGTTTGAGAACCATTCTCCTAGGGAAAAACAAAACATACTTTAGAAAGAAGGATATTCTCTCTGTCCCATTGCTTTCCAGTCTTCCCTCCTCTACTCCTTCTGAACAGACCCTGCCAAAGCATTCTTTGGAGACATCAGACTAATTCTTTCACCTATTGGCCATATTTGCCTACTTTTTCCAATACACCAACCACGAAAACACCAATTTCTCCAATATGCCAATCAGTAAGAGGCCTTGGTTCTTTTGCCTGAGGAAATCTGGGAGTTGGCCCTTCTCAGAAGCTGGGCTAACCTGCAGCAACAAAAATACCTTCTCACTCTGATGAATACATTTTATTTTCCACAATTGTTTTTAGAATCATTATGAATAGTGGCCATTCTTCAATTTCTCCAACCAATTCTTATTTTTGAATACCTCATGTTTTATTAGATAAGCTGTTCAAGCAGAAAGATAATTATTGGGAACTCTATCAGTCAATAAAATGTCATTAGATTATCTTTATTGCACGCATTGAATTTTATTGTGGTTTTGTCATGATGTGTAGAGACATTAGACTAAGTTATTCTGGTTCTAAATCAATGGAAGTAAACAGAAGTTTAAAGAATTGATATATATGAGAAAATGATATTCATGATGGAACATCCTCATATGTCTAAGTTGTGTTTAATGCTGGGGCAAATGAATTTAACTTAAGAATAACATGCTACAGATATACGAATGTGAATGTTTCCTATACTCTCTGCCTCTTCCTTTAATCCCTACTTGAGAAAAACTAAATTCTAGGAAGCCTCTGTTCTGACTATATTATGTCACATTGAAATCATTTCATTTCTAGGACATATAGCCAATGCTTTTGTACCTCAGCACTTCCCATTTTGTATGTACAATTTGAAAAATTCACTCTAGCATTTCCTATGGACATTCCACATCTATTCTAATCTGCTTCTAGGGGCTTCCCTTTCCAGCAGAGGCTGGAAAGACAAAAGCTGTATTTCTTATACTCCTTTGAAGCTAGGCTTCTGGATTGATCAAGGTTCCACCAACAGGATGCAATCATGTGAGTCGTGATTTATAAATGGAGTTAAGTGAAACAAGACATCATTTTGCTGGTGTAAACCAGTCTGTATGAGAATGAGACTGTGGTAGTGACTATGGAGCCAGGAGCTCAAGTGACACTTGTGATTTAACAGATGGCTTCTCGATCAAGGCAAGAGCAGCAGTGCAGTTCTGCAGGGGCTTTGGGAGTTGTCCCGGGAAACTCACCCCAGGGGCTATGTCTTCAGCTCCTCCCCCTCAGTGATTCCATAAATCATTTTAAATCCTGCACTAGGTCCCTTCCTGCTTCCCTTAGCTGGAGTTGATTCTGTCCTCTCAACAGTGACCAAGATTTCCATGAAGACACTGGTCATCAGACATGACACTATCATGTACATTTTCTTTCTTTACCCATATCACAGTCATGGTACCTATAGCTGGCATCATATACTGGTCTGGTGATACAGTAGCTTAATTTCCATCTAAACTTAGAAAATATATTATCAGAAATTGATGCCAATACAGAAGTGGGGGTTGTTTCTTAGCTCAGGGTTTTAGTTGTGACTGGTTTTCTGGGAGATCTGCTGAGCATACTTCTCCCTGATTACAGCTCTCATGCATCACAAAGGCATAAAATATCTTGTGTTTATGCAATGCTTTTATCATTTTAAAAGTGCTTTCATGTACATTACCATAGTTAAAGTTCACAACAATTGGAAAGCAGAAAGGAAAATAATTGACACATCTTCTTTGAAATGAAAGAACTAAACTTCAGAGAAGTAAGTTATTTGCTTAAGTTTGGTAGATAAAAGATAGAGGCAAATTGAGAGGTGACTGCTAAGGGGTGTGAGTTTTTTCTTTTTGAGTAATGAAAATGTTCTAAAATTGATTGTGGTGATGAATGCACAACTCCATGATTATACTAAAAGCCATAGATTGTACAGCTTGAATAGATTGTATAGTATGTGAATATATCTCAATAAAACTCCTTAAAAAAAAAAAGATAGAGGCAGGACTAGGATCCCAGGACTTCTGTCTAGCAGTGTAGCACTCTTTCTTGAATCCTTCTTTGAAGCATGCATATGCTTAATTAAAAGCCACTATATGTAACTGTCATATGACAGTAAGTTGACACATAACATCCATTTTCCTTTCTGTTTTAGAAACAGAATCCCAATTTTATTGGAGAAAACACTACATCTAACAAAGAGAACATATTTCCCATTCTTTATGGGATTCTTTATGCAATTAGATTCTGGTCAATGAAGTAAAAGCAGAAGTGTTGGATGGGACTCACTGAGAAAGCAGCTAAAAGAAAGCTGGCTCAGTTAGGACAAGAACTCTTTTGTCCTTCTATCTTCCCTCCTTCCTGTTATTTGGAATGCAGGTGTGATGGCTAGAACTCAATTAGCCATATTGATCATGAGACAACTTAGAGACAGATGTCACTTGCTAAGGTTGAAATAACAGATAAAGAAAGGGATCCTGAATCCCTGAAAACTTTACAAGTTTCCATGCTAGACCTGGACTTCTTACCTCTAGACTTTTTTTTTAATATGAGAAAATAAGTATCTTCTTATCATACTTTGATTTTAGGTTTCCAATTACATGCAGCAGAGCTTAATCCAAACTGACACACATAATTTCCCCAAATTATTTCTATTTTAAGGTAATGCTCTTTTAAACAAATGTTTTCATCAATGAGTAGTCAGAGAGTAAAGTATTTATCTCAGACAATAGCTGTCCCAAGTCACAGAGTCCACCTCTGAATGGAGATGTGCCATGAGATTCATGTTAAATTTGGGGGAATCAAAGCTAGAGTCTCTGTGTGCATCTTTAAGAATAAGTACCTACCTTGCATCAGTGTCTTTTATATATTACATATTCCCTTCAAACTGGTACAAGAACATTTAGCAACATAGGAAAGCTTGTACAAAAATCACATGGGTTGGCACAGTCCATAGAAATTCCATAGTCCATCTTGGTTCATGCCTGATATATTGTGGATAAAAGTACTGTTGGCTGTTAGCCCTTTGGACCTGCTCACATGCCTGGCAATGGCCGACCCATTTTATTTATGTTCAACAGACTTATATCTGTTAGATTGAGGGTCAGTCATCATTGCTAAAAGCTGGAAAGGCAAATTAAACTCTCTTCCTCTTTCATAAGATTCTGTAGGATACCACACAAGAGAGTTTGGCTTGGAGGTAGCACCTGACCAGAGTTTCCTTGTTCCCTTGGTCCACATGCCTTTGCCTTTGTCCCAACTATCCAAAGGTTCTTATCCTATTTTGTGCCACATACCCCTTTAGCAGGTGTGGATCCCTTTCAGAAAAATGTTTTAAAATCTATCAAATAATATACATAGGCTTGCAAACTAATTATATTTAAATACAGCTATCAAATATTTTTGAAATTTGATACAGTTCTATATGTGCTTCTTTATATGTAGCAGTCGGTCCAATAATGACCATACTTTCAAAACAGAGCAGAGGATAAATGGTACTTGGAAATACCAGCAGCATCTCTACTATGAAAGAAATGTCTGTGGTTTCTACCGGAGACAAAATTACAGATACAGTTAATATGATTGTAGTTTGTAGCCTATATTCATAATGGAAGGAAGTACTAAATTTCAGCTAGGGATTAGTGAAAATAAAGATATAACTTTTTTCCCATCATGTACATAGGCTCCTGAATTCTAAGCACAGATGCTTCGGTAGTCCCTGGACTTCAGGTTAGAAAGCCCTGCTTTAACCCATGAAAGAGTCCTGATGAGTCCTACATTCCCATCAAAGACCCCACAATAGCTCTGCCAAGGTTATGGACTGTTTTGTAAAATGATTAGATGCCTGACAGGATTGGTCCTGAATTTTAGCACTTTTCACAGCTCAGGAGCCTGGGGAAAGCTGTAATGTATAAAATGTAAGATTCTAGTCACTGGCATCCAAAAAAGGTCTAAGTTGTAAAATGTTAACTCCACTGCAAATGACAAATGACACATTGCAGTTATAGGCCAATGCATGGATTAAAGGAAAAATGAACCCTCCGCCAGCCCTTTGAGTCATCTCTTCAGATGAAAACTCAGGAAAATTGGCTATGCATTTATTCTGTATAGACTATGTTTTGGCCAACTTGCAGATAAAAGACTTCAGTCTCAAAGGCCTTATTTGGGACGTCCTTCTGAACACTAAAATCGAATATGAAACTAAGAAAAAGAATAAAAATCAAATTCCTTTGGAAATTCCCCATAAACATTAAGCTCCAAGCTTTCCTTAAAATCCAATTTGTGAAAGAAATTTCTACAATAAAGTGGTGCTTGACAAGAACAATTTAAAGAAATGGTTCTTGTATCTTTGTCCACTATTACAGAGCCACACACAAATGAATTACGGTGAGGCAGTCACCACAAAGAATATGCACTGAATTTTTTTCAAAGTCTAGAAGCTTTTAAGAGACAGCCTCAGTATTATTCATAACACTGGATGAGAAACTAATCTTGGAGTCATATTTGAAGCCTACCTTCAAGTCAGTTGACTGAAATTAAGAAAAATCAAAAGAAAACATTTCTGAATTTAAAAAGATACTTTAAAGTGGAGCAAAATTTGAGGGTAAAATTGTCTTTTAACCAAAATGATACATTCTCACGACACAGTTTACTATCAGAAATTGCATTTGTAGTTACAGAATCATACAGAAAGCTTATAGATACAAACTGGCATCACTTGGAACACTCAAATGCACCACATGACACCAGATGAAGAGTCAGAAAAAACCTTTTTAAATCTTTACTCTGCCACGTATTTAACTGTGTCAGCTTGGACAGGTTCCTTAACCTATCTGATCCCATCCATGAGAATAATAATGTTACCTGTCTCTTAGGATTGTAATGAAAATGAAGTAAGTAAATAAATGTAAGATACCTAGAACAGTCCCTGGCACAATTAAGCACCATGTATTTTATCATTAAACGATTCTTGTGAGGATTAAATGTGCTATTACCTACAAAGTTTTTGCATAGAATCTGGCATATACTGAATCTCAATAAATAGTAGTTCGTGCTGTAAATAAAAGTATTAGCGTTGGCATTTTAAAATACTGTAGTTAGCATTTGTATTAGCATTAATACAGTACTGCTATTGATATTGGTTTGGATATCAATATTGGTATCAGTATACTATGTTGCTATCCTGGAATGCACACCCAGATGAGAAGCCCCTCCTCAAGATGCTATTGTTCTGGGGAATTCCTTCCTAACATGCCCCAAAGCAGATGAGGACTGGGGTCCATCATCTTTCCTTGGATTTATGGCAATGTCAGAAACGGGCCTCAAATCAATAATTCCAGGGCTATGTAACATGTAACCATGTAACCATGGCTAGAGGCCTGGTGCCATTATCTTTGAGTTCAGACAACAAGGCTATGCAAAACTCAGAATACAGCCCTCCTTCAATAATATCCAGCTCCTGGCTGGCCAGCAGGAGACAGTCACACTGCCTTTGGTTCCCATGGCCACCAGCCCAGCTCTGAAAAGACCAGCCATTTCTGGGCTCACGCTGAATTTATTAAGAAAAGATTCAATGGTCTAATATTAGTGTTGAAAAAAACTCTTCCATGAAATCACATAATCCAAAATGTCTAAAAATAAGATCTTGAATTTAGCTCTGAGAACAGAGATTACCCTAGAAGCCATCTATAAATCACCAGTAACTACAACAGAGTCATGAGACATGTGTAATTTCCATGCCCACCCTTAGGAACTCTGGGCTATCCATCTCATGTTGGCCATGTCTAAATAATGTCTCAGCCACCACCAACTAAGCACCTACTATATGCCAGGAATCCTTCATAAAAGACCCCCAGTTTCTCATAACAGCCCTATGAAAGAGGCATTATTGTCTCCATCTTAGGAGAAAGGAAACAAGCCTAAAATGTTTAATTATTTGCCCAGGATCACAGGGTTACTAAAAGAAAGAGCTAAGATTCAAACCCAGAAGTCCCTGTCCCTAAACCTAGTAGTCTATCTCAAAATCTGAGACTGGGTGAGAGAAGGAGCTATCACCATCCCAGGGCGAATCTTTCCTCTAATTCCAAGGTCCTCTGAGCAACAGCAGCAATGCGGAACTAGAGCATTCATGCTGACCACACTTCTGATGGTGGCAGGAGAAGGGAAATAAAGTGAGAACAATAAAAATGGCAGGCTGCATGACAGAAGCACCAAGAAGGTAGTGGGGAGAGTAACAATGCTTGTGGGAATTCTACAGTTGCCACGTTGGTCCGAGTAATGCAAAGCCACAGTTGACTGCCAACCAATGCCCTCCAACTCTCTACACAGCCTCCCCCAGACACACACCCTCTGACTGGGTGAACTAAATAAAGAAAGTAGACTTGTCAATGGGCATAAATGTCAATTAGAACCAAGTGACAAGGCACCAGGAAAATGTCATAAGAGGAAAGAGCTCCAGCTAAACTGTACCTAGATAGAACCATTAAATATACTCATACACCATTAAGAAATGTACTCACCCACTGCCTAAATGTAGTCCTGGGCCAATTTCTAGAAAGATCTTCGTACACATCACTTCTTAGAGAGCTCCTGCAACTTCAGCCCTCCAGGAATGAGGTGTGTCAAGAACTTAATCAGATTTAAAATAAGCAGGCATGGGAGGGAGAGAGACATAAATGAGAAGAGGGGAGGTCTTAGAAAGTTTTCACAGTGCATGAAGTCTGCCTTTAAAATTTTACCTCCTTCACTGTATGTGTGCCTCCCCCATCTCTCAGCACATTTTCTCTCCCATCCCTGCTATCTGGTTGACCAAAGTTTACTTCCAGGATCCCTTATAAAGGTTTCCTCTCTCCTAAAATCCCCCCAAACTCATTTGCCTCTTTATTCTTCTCTTTTCTCACTTCTCCACCCTTATGAAATTCCCTTTCCCTCAGTTTAAGAATTGGAAAAGTGATCTGACTAAAATAATCGATAGCAAGTATAAATGAGCATTATCAAGCTTCAGGGAAACTTCCAGAAGAAAATCTGATAACAGCCATGTGAACACAGTGGAGAAAATGTCCTCGAGGAAATGAGGATTTCTCTCAATCACTTGGTTGAACCAGTCCTGATGAAGTAAAAAAAAAAAAGAAGGCCTCTGTCCAGCTGGGAGAAAGAGAAAAAGGAATTCGAAAAATAAGATTTGTCTCCAAAGAACAATCATCCAAGGCTAGTTAACCTGCCAAGAATCTCCAAGCAGCTGGGGTGGGGGTTACTCCATAACCTGGTGTTTGCGGTGACCATAACCTCAGGTTTATCACTGCACTGACCACAAAGTGTTGGGAATAAGAACACAGTGATAACGGAGTGCAGACAGTTTTGCTAAAAGCAACGCTACTCCATTCGTCTGCTCTGGGTGTTCCCTCCAGCATTGTTTGTTGAAATTTGGATTCTGCCCCCAGAAACTTCTAGATCCAAGCAAGAAGCTGATAGGGATAGAGAAAAGGAATACTGGCTGACTCCTCTGTTCTTAGGGGAGGATGTGAGAGGTAACAGCTTTTGTCCTTCCTCCCTCCAAAATCACTTCTCAGTCGCCCCACCCCCTGTTTTGCCAGAGAAACACAATTTTGGTTTACACAGGCCCTCTGAGTAAGAGTCAGGAGCTTTCATAGAGGCCCTCAGAGCAGTTTCCTGCTCTACTTCATTCGATTTTCCCTTTCTTGGCTTGGCTGTGCAAAATAATTACAATGATGTTTATTAATATGAGCTACCTACAATTTACACCTCACCATCATGCAGCACAGTAATCAGTAAATATATATCTACCTTTATAATAGCATTATTTGATTACAATCTTAAATTCTGTTCACACATATTCATATTTCATAGTTTGTCACTCAAGTGGTATGATCATTCATTTACAACTTTAAAAAAAATGAGAGGAATCATTAATTAAGAGGCTAGGTTCTCATACCCACTCTGATAATAATTAGCTGTGTGGATTTAGACAATTCCCTTAATCTCTTTGAGTCTCAGTTTCCACAAACATAAAATGAAGTAATTGAACTAGAAAGCCCTCTAATTTATCATCCATCTCTACAATTTCTCAGTGTGATGATTACCCTAATATTGAACATTCTTTAATATTACCAACACCCTTTAGAACCTCATAGGACCTCAAAAAATTGTCAGAAAAGTTAGTTATGTTATGATAGCCTGGCATTGACTAGACATAATATATGTCCTAGGCATTTCACAAACATGGTTTCATTCCATCTTCTTAACAAACCTATGAAGTAGATATCACTATCCTGATTTTACAGAGAAGAAAATGAAGGCTTGGGGCTCCCAATTCAGAGCTGGAATTCAGATAACCGAACTCTACCTAATTTCAAAGTCCGTGTTCTTCAAGTCACATCTTAATGTCTCCAAAATAATTTTGGGCAATGTAAATGAAGTCAGAGATTGGTGTGATTCTGCGCAAAATTTGAAATATATCTTAGGATGTGAGTATAAATGCCTGTGTATTTCTCCTCCTCTCCCTCCACCACTTCCTCCTCCTTCCCTTCTTTCTTTTCATTCCTTCTCTTTAGCTAAATTTCTCTACCAATTTATTTTTTAATTATCTGTGCCTTTTTCATAAAATAAAATTTAGAATGTCCACAAATATTTCAGCCACTGGAATTAATTAATTGTTGAAATATATGATAAATTCAAATTTACTAATTTATTCTGAAAGTCAATAATCATATAGAAAATATCCTATAATGATGTATCATTTATACACAGAGAAAGAATGCCACAGTGTAATGCATAAGCTTTGGAGTTAGATAGACTTCACATACCAGCTCAGATGCTGAAAGCCCTGTGACTGGGGGAGGGTCACTAAACCTCACTGGTTTTGTATTTATTTATCCATAAAAGAGATGCAATAATGACTAATGCCTTCTTCAGAGGATGAAGTAAAGGACTGAAGGTGCTAATATGAGAAGAAAGCTACAATAGTAAGAGATTTACATTCTAAGGAAGTCAGTGTCCAAATTAAGGCACCAATAAGAGGTGACCTTCACTCAAGAAAGGCCGATGGGTCAGGAAAAGCTCTGTTAGCTGGTAGTCACGTGGCTGGCATCTGCTAGTCCCTTGCTCCTGAGCTCTGTTGCTTTCAACTTCTATTCCTGTGAGGGTTCCTCACTTTGCTTCTCTGGGTCTGGCTCTCATCTCTTGGGTCTCTCCAGGTTCTGCATTGCTTAACATCTCATGGCAATGTCTCCTGGGCTCCAAGCATCTCCCAACATCCATGTCTTTGTTCTCCATGTGTCTGCATCTCTGTCTGGTCTGCTATGAAGTTTCTGTTGGCTCTGTGGTTTCATTTCCGACTCTCTCCAAAATGTTTCCTCTTTTAAAAGTTCCCAGTAAAATAATCAAGACCCACCTGGAAAGGGTGGATTCACATCTCCCTCTAATCAAAGGTCATACCCACAATTGGGTGCGTCACATCTCCATGGAGATAATCTAATCAAAAGTTTCCAGATTGCAGTATTGAATCAGGTTTAAAAGAATCGGCTGCCTCCACAAGATTGAATAAGGATAAAAACCTGGCTTTTTCTTGGGTATATAAAACTTTCAAACCAGCACACAAATTAATCCTCACAACTATAGAAGAGCTAAGTCCTGTCATTATCTTCATCTTACAGACAACAAAACAAAGATGCAGCTGGATTAATAAAGTACCCAGGGTCATACAGGTGGAGAGTGGCAGGGTCCGGATTTCAACCCAGGCAGTCATTTTAGGGCCCAGATTCAATGAAAGGAGTCTGACACAGAACAGAAACTCAATAAAGACATACATTCTTCAGCCCAAAAATGTGTAAAGACATTCATCATATGAAACTGGTAAACACATTATTTACTAAGGTGAATTAATATCTAAGCCTAAAAGTCCATGTTTTTTGTAGGAAATTCTGTATCTGAATATTGGGTAGTATAAAATGACCCACTTTAAATAAGGTCTGTTTTAAATAGCACACCCTAGAGTATTTACCACAAAAATTGCCAAACATTTAGAAAGGAAACTTTAAAGGTGTGTGTGTATAAAACAGGTGGTGGGAGCATCGCACCCTCTGATTTTTTAAACTTTTTTATTGTATAATATAACATATATACAAAGCAAAGAAAGGAAAAAGCAATAGTTTTCAAAGCACTTTTCAACACATAGTTATAGGACAGATCCCAGAGTCTGTCATGGGCTACATACGACCCTGTCAGATTTTTCCTTCTAGCAGCTCCAAAATATAGACGGCTAGAAGGAATAAACATTTTTTTATCATCACAATCAACTTTTTTTTCTTTTTCTGTAAAAAATAACATATATACAAGAAAGTAATAAATTTCCAAGCACAGCACTACAATTAGTTGTAGAACACATTTCAGAGTTTGACATGGATTACAATTCCACAATTTTAGGTTTTTACTTCTAGCTGCTCTAAGGTCCTGGAGACTGAAAGAGATATCAACTTAATGATTCAGGGATCATATTCATTCGTTAAATCCTATCTTCTCTGTATAAATCCACCATCACGTTTGATCTTTTTATCCCTCTCTTTAAGGGTATTTGGGCTATGGCCATTCTGTTTCATGTTAGAAGGGGCTGCAATAAGATGGGGTAGGGAGATGGGAACTATCTGATGTTCTGGAGAGGCTGTCACCTACTGATTTTTATTCTGACATTTGGTAAATAAACTCTTACAATTGCCTTTGTCTTTGATACCACATAATTTAGTCTAGACTTGACCCTTAAGCTTGGAAGCAATATGAATCAGAGTTCGTCACATTTTAGGGGGAAATATTTAAGCATCTGAGGCTCTTATTAGATTTCTAATTTAATTTTTTGTTGGTTGATTCTCACCACATGATATAAATCCCACAAAGCAAAACAAAAAAGAGAGAAGGAGAGCGAGGTAGGGAGGAAGGGGGAGAAGAAGAGAGGGAGGAAAGACTGAAGGAAGGAAGGGAAGGAAAGAGGGAGGGAGGAAGGGAAAGAAAGTAAGGAGAGAGAGGGAGGAAAAGAACTTCAAGCTAAGGCAAAAGGATATATATTCCCTAATATCCAATCAAAAATAAAAACATTTTAATAGAAGATGTCCATCAAATACTTTAAAGATAGAAATTATTGAGACAAAAATATAATGTTAGTAATATTCATCATTAAAAATCCAGGTATATATCCAGCCTTTCAGAATGAAATAACAAACTAATCTATCCCTGCAAATAAGAAGAAGTAATTGTATTGGAAATAAAATGCATTGCTTAAGTATGAACTGGGGAGAGAGTCTGCAAGTGTGGATATGGAAAATTAGACAAGCAATGTGACAGTGGCATATGGGCAAAGGGTGCCCCAGATAGTTAGAAATCAGCAGTTCTGGACTGTTTCAGCCCTGCTATTTAAGTTATTTATTTGGTTTAGGGAAAACTATTTAAATTCTTCGAATGTAATAGAAATGATGATACAATCACAATTTGGGTATGTAGGACATTTGAAAATTTAATTTAGAAAAAATTTGAATGAAATACCAGAGGCATTATCAATATATCTTTCCATTTTTATTTGACTTAATATTTAGTATGTCTAAGGTGAGTTGAGGCGAAACATAATATATCTCAAATATGGTAGTTTGCTCCAGGTTTGAGATGAATAAGAAGAGATGCAGCTAGAGAAGTCCTTGCTACTAGATCTCTTCTTTTGAAGTTATTCTTCATGTAATAAAAACAAAATATACATGTAACATTGTGAAAATATGAATCTTATTGAACGGGGGGGGGGTAGACCTAGTAAATTACTCAGTTTGCACACTCAATTTTGCTTTCTTGACTGAAGTTAGATATTAAAAAATAAAAACACTAATTACAGTGAGGCTCAACAGCTGGGAGGAGAAAGAGCAACCAAAACTGATCACAATTTTATTTTCATTTTAATCAGCTAATTGGGTTAGAACCCTACGGCTGAAAGAAAAGCTAAAGAAGATCAGTTTATTTTTAGCTTTTTGCTTTAAAAATTCTTCAGTTTATCTTTCAGCTAGGAATCAAAAGAAGAGCAACTGTTTTTAAAAGTAACAAAATGTTAACATTTCCTTCACATTGGCAGCTTTGTCCTAATGAACGTGGAGTTTGACTTATAGGCATTAAACCTCCCCTCTGTTCCTTGCTCTGAAATTCTGGCTTGTGTCTGAGGAAGTTTTACCTTCTCCTGTGTTAATGCACTATGGGTGAACTCCCTATAATTTTAAAACATATAGCACAGCCTCATAGATATTAGGTTCAAATTATTTACCAGTTCACTGTGCTTTTCTTCCATGAATAATGTCTAAGGGTGTAAAATTGTGAGGGGGTAAAATCAATGGAATCAGCCTTTTATTTCTCCATCAACAAAGACAAAAACAAACCTAAAGCAGGCTTGGCTGAGCACCTTTCCGACCAGAATAAGCCGAGTCAGTGGTCTATCTTCCCCTTGACACTACAATACTTGCATTTCTCTTCAGACCTCGCCTTTTCTGCCTTGAATTCGCTGTTATTGTTCTATTTGTCTTACTCTCCTCTGTTAGGTATAAATTCCCTGAAGGCACTATCTTTATTCCATCTCAGATTACTCCGCAGAACCACAGAACAACCTCAGTATCTTGCAAACAGTATGTACTATTAGCAAGTTCAGTGGTGTTCCCCAAATATTTGTGTCCACCCGGAACCTCAGAACATGACTTCATTTGGAAACAGGGTCTTTGCAGATGTAATCAGTTAAAGATCTCGAGAAGAAATCATTCTGGATTTAGGGAGAGCCCTAAATCCAATGTCCTTATAAGAGGAGGGAGAACGCAGAGGCACAGAGAAGGCCATGTGATGACAGAGGCAGCCATTGGAGCTATGCTGCCACAAGCTGAGCAATGCCGGGAGCTGGAACAAGCAAGGCAGGAACCTGCCCTAGAGCCTTCAGCGGGCACATGGCCCTGCCAGAACCTTGATATCAGAGTTCTGGCCTCTAGCACTGTGAGAAAATAAATTTCTGTTATTTTAAGCCACTAAATTTGAGGAAATTTATTACAACAGTCCTAGAAAACTAATGCAATCCTTAAGAAACTTTGTCATTTTTCTTTTTAAATAAGAAGTTATCTCACTTTACAGGTTAGGAAATCAAGAAATAACAGGACTCGCCTAAGGTCACCCCGTTAGTAAGTGGGGAAAGTGGCAATTCGTAGTCTATTTCTATGGTCTTTGTCAATCTATTAAAGAGACAATAAATACCTTATCAGGGAATTTTAAATAGTAATGGCTGGCTACTCTCACATGGCTTCAGGCCATCCATTGTGAAGATGCAAACTTCATGGCCCTTGAGGTCTTAAAGTTTATATTTACATTTTCAGTGGAAATGATTAGCACAGGGATACTTGACTCTGTTTACTCAGATTTGCCTTAAAGCATGATGTCATCAGTCCATGTGGTTGTTAGGGCTGGGCTGACCTAACCAGTTTTTGATGGAAAACTTCCTAAAAAGTCCAGGTAATGCAGGAAGTAGCAGGTGACTCACTGTTAGGAGACCACCTCCTTCTGAGTCATTCTCCACCATACTCCTCAGGATAGTGCTTAGAGCCAGAACATCTTGACTCCAGGGAAATTGTGAAATGGGCAAAGTCTGGTTGTTCTCTCATCTCCTCACTCCTCTCTGTGCTGTCTCCATGGACCAGCCCCTCAGGCTTCCAGGCCTGGCCTCATCCGGTCATTGCTATCCTGCTCATATTCAGACTCTCTCTCCTGATTCTCTTTACTCCTGGTCAAGGCAACCTTTTCCTTTCCAGGCAACATATATTCATTTCACTATAAATGTCCCAGTCATTACTGCCTACTCCAAGGATGACAAATAGATATCATCAAATGTGTTAATTGCATCTGATTGGTGGGGCTGAGCTGTAAGGGACGTGGAGGCCCTTCTAGGCTCAGTGGTAAAGGGTGCTTTAATGGATAAATAATGGCGTTCTAGGCATGGATACATCTGCCACATATTTGCCATCCCTGACCCAAGAGGAAATGCTGTCAGTGGTGGGATCTCCAGACAGTCAGAAGGAAAAGAACTACCCATTGCAGTCCCGTGCGGCTGATGTATTGCAGAGCAGACTGTGTGTTACTTTGCAAATGATGTAACTCAAGAAGCTTCCAACTCTATCACATGCAGGGTCAGTTTAGGCCAGAAATGCTAAACAGGTTTTAACTCATTTATATCACCTAAGATACTGTTCCATTTTTAATATTTTTTGTTGTTGTTCTTTCAAAGTAAAGATTGGGGATCTATCTTTTGGTTCTGATTATAAATTGGCTCATTACTTATTATGTTCTTTTCTCTGTAGTGTTCCAACTGGACATGTTATTCTTAATTCCCGTTCTAAAAGCAATGTTATCAAATGCCATTGCCTAGCTACCACATACCGCTGTGCTGAAAATACTTCAAGAGTTGAAAAGCAAACATGCTTTACTATGTATTTACAGAAATATGAAATATTTGAGAAACAAATGGATTCCCATTTCTTGGAAAATTATGGTCAAAACTGATCTACTTAACAGAATTGATGTGTTTCCAAGCAATTAGAAGAGGCATATTTTCATAAAAAAGACTAGTAACTTGCATTTGACTTCTTTTTAATTTGCAGAGGTGCTGGCAGCACCACAGACAATGGCAGAGTTCTCCATTTATTTATTCTTTCTTTCTTTCTTTCTCGTGGGCAGGCACCGGCGATCGAACCCAGGTCTCCAGCACAGCAGGCAAGAATTCTGCCACTGAGCCATCGTCACACTACCCTACTGCCAAAGTTCTTATGGCCATCCCTGAGACTTTGGCAATTGCCATTAAAAAGGAGACTGCTTTAAACCCTGTCCCATGAGAGTTTGCCCAAGAAACCCTTACCAGTGGATCAAAATCACTGCCAGCACCCAGAGCTCCTTGCCTCCACTATCCGAGCTTCCACATAGTCACCACCCACCTGAGATGTCACCCATAGACCATCAGAGGAGCTAAAGCCAGCCCCAAGGAAGCCTGGAAAGTAGGGGAAATGTGTCTCCAATACTTGGCCTTTATTTTTCATCTGAAAAAGATTTTGGGCTCTGTGTTGAAGATCATGCCTTTCTTACTCATTGTTCTGTCCCCTCATATCTAGAACAGTGTATAGTGTACAGTTGGTGTCCAAGAAATCATTGTTGATGATCCACTCATGCTTTGGGTGGATAGATGGATATATAACTGAATGAATATTGTTCTTTCAGGGGCGTTATATTAGTATTTTGGCATGATATAAACAATAGACCTCCAGATTGCTGCAGTCAGGGGGAACATTTGATGGTTTGACACAGGAAGTAACTATCAAGTGAATAACTTTTTTAGTTAACAGAAGTCTTTTTGATGTAACACTCAACCTGAAAGTTGTTTTCTTCCTGTTGAGATCAGGGCCATATGATACATTGAAGAGAGGAAAGAAATTCCTGAGTATTAGCAGACAGCTATAGAAATCAGCCCTGGAGAATTTTCCTTGAGAATAGTTTCATACACTCCAATGTTTGGATCTGCAAAATAGCAAATCAGAAAGGGGATTAGCTAAAGCTAGATAAACACTGTTGGTGAAGACTTTGCCTAAAGTCTCAGTGTGAAGTATTATTGGACTCCATTGTCAATACATGATTTATCAACCCTGATAATAGAAAGTTACTATGCTAAGGTGGATCGGTGGGGAAATGGGCGTGGGACAGGGTATAAAACATTATTAAACAAAGACAAATGATGTAGCATTAAGACAGAGATTCCTTCTTTCTCCATTATCTCTATGTATAGCTTTTCCTGTACCTCATTCAAAATGATTGAAATATAGGACAGAAATTTCCCCTCTCTCTCTCTAAAGCAGCTTTATTGAGCTATAATTAACATGTAATTCATCCACAATAAATACACAGTTTGGTGCTTTTAGTAAATTTATGCAGTGTGTAACCATTACCACAATCCATTTTCAGAACAATTTCTAACACCCCCAAAATTTCCTGGTGCTTGTTTACAGTTAATCCCCATTTCTACCCTAAACCCCATGCAATTATTCTTCTGCTTACTGATCTTTGTAGGTTTACCTTTTCTAGAAACTTCATATAAGTGGGATCATGCTAGATGGAGTGTTTTGAGTCTGTCCTCTTTCGCTTAGCATAAAGCATTTGAGGTTGAGCTATACTGTTGAATATTTCAGTATTTTGTTTCTTTTAATTTCCGGATATTATCCCATTGTGCAATACCATGATTTGTTTATATATTCACCAATCATTTGGGCATTAGGATTATGTCCAATTTTTAGCTATTATAAAATTTTGATAGTTTAATAGCTAATTAAACATTCTCATACAAGTCTTTGTGTGAGCATTTGTTTTATTTCTTTCTTGTAGACATCTAGGGATGAAATTGCTGGGTACTAAGGTAAATTTATGTTCAACTTTTGAAGATATTGCCAATCTATTTGCCAAAATGGTTGCACCATTTTAACTTCCTACCAGCAGTGTATAAGAGTTCCAGTTTCTTCACATCCCCAACACATAGTATTGTCAGTTGTTTGACTCAAAGCCATTCTACTGAGTATGTAGTGGTATCTCAGGATTTCTTTTTTTAACTTTAAGCTTTTTATTATTAAATACTTTCACACCCACAGCGACGATTATGAAGACATAACCCCATCCTTCCAGATATCCAGGACTACCAATTTGAATACCTGCCACATCTGCTGCACCACTGCAATTCATCTATCTATCATCTGTATATGTCTGTCTATCTATACATTTTCTGAACCCTTGAGTGTACATTGTATACATCATGCCCTTGAACACAATATTGCCATGTACATTTCCTAAGAACAAGGATATTCACTTATGTATCCACCTTAAGGATAGCTATCAACTTTAAGAAATGTAATATTGATATAAAGTTTACAGTCTGTATTTCAATTTTTTTATATGTCTCAATGATGTACATCTGAGTCTTCTGTCCTCCTTTGTTAGATCTCACCTAGGATCATGTATTGCCTTTAATTGCCATGGTCTCACTGTTTGCTTTTCCCTCCTTCCTTCCTTCCTTCCTTCTTCCCTTTCTTCCTTCCTTCCTTCTTCCCTTCCTTCCTTTCTTCCTTCCTTCCTTCCTCCTTCCCTCTCCCTCCCTCCTTCCCTCTCTCCCTTCCCTCATTCTTTCCTTTCTTCATATATACAGTATAGAATTTCCCATCTAACCATTCCAAAAATACCATTCAGTGGGAACAATTACATTGACTGTGCTGCATTACCCTTACTACCTTCCATTACTAAAACTTTTCCAAACAGAAACCCTACACCTATTTTGCATTAATTCCTCATTCTCCCTGGTCCCCACCCCTGGCAACCTGTACTCTAATTTCTGTCTATATGAGCTTGCATGTTTCCGATATTTTCTTTGTAGTAACCATGGGACTTAAATTTAACATCCTAGATCTATAACAATCTAGGATTATAACAGGCACAGTGTGGGTCTATTTGGTTTACCCTGTTTGGAATTTGTTGAGTGTCTTAGATGTGTATATTCATGTCTTTCAGTAAATTTGGGAAGTTTTCAGCCACTATCTCTTCGAATATTCTCTCTCCCCTTTCTCTCTTTCTTCTTCTTCTGGGACTCTCATGATATATATACTGGTTCATTGTTATAGATGATCTATAACATCTATGACTGGTTCATTGTATAGGTCATTGTTATAATGAGATCTATAACAATCTCATTTGCCTTCATACCAACTTAACTTCAACAGCATACACAAACTATGTTCCTATACCCCTCCAATCCCCACTTTTATGCCATTCTCACAAATTACATTTTTATACATTTGAGTCCAAAACTACTGACTTATCATTACATTGCTTGCATTTGCCTTTTAGATCTGTGGGAAGTAAAAAATAGTTACAAATCAAAAATACAATAATATTAGCATTTGTATTTACCCCCTATTGTTACTCTGAAAGCGCTCTTTATTTCTTCATGTGACTTCAGTCTATTGTCTATTGTCCTTTCCTTTCAACTTGCAGAACTCACTTTAGCATCTCTTGTGGGGCCAGTTTAGTGGTGATGAAGTCTCTCAGGTTTGTTTATCCGGGAACGTCTTGATCTCTGTTTCAGTTTTGAAAGACAGTTCCACCAGATAAAGAATTCTTGGTTGGTAGTTTCTTGTTATCAGCACTTTAAGTATGTTTTCTTGCCTCCATGATTTCTAATAAGACATCTTATTAAGTCTCCTTTATATGTGACATGTTACTTCACTCTTGTAGCTTTCAGGATTCTCTCTTCATTTTTGACATTCCACAGTTTGATTATAACATGGCACAGTGTGGGTCTATTTGGTTTATTCTGTTTGGAATTTGTTGAGTGTCTTGGATGTGTATATTCATGTCTTTCAGTAAATTTGGGAAGTTTTCAGCCACTATCTCTTTGAATATTCTCTCTGCCCCTTTCTCTCTTTTTTTTTCTTCTGGGGCTCTCACGATATGTACACTGGTTTGCTTAATGGTGTCCCACAGGTTCCTCAGGTTCTGTTCACTTTTCTTCATTCTTTCCTCTTTCTGCTCCTCTGACTGAATGATTTTAACTGGCTTGCCTTCAGGTTCACTTACTCTTTCTTCTGCCCAGCTCCATTCTGGTGTTGAACCCCTCTAGGGAATTTTTAATTCCTTTTACTGTGGTCTTCAGCTCTGTTTAGTTTCTTTTCATAATTTTCATCTCTCTATTGATATTCTTTTTTGTGTTCATCTATCACTTGCCTGGTTCCCTTTAGTTCTTTGTCCCTGTTATTCCTTGGCTCTTTGATCATATTTATGTCCATTTTTAAAAAGTGTCATTGTCTGATATGTCCCAGGTCTGATCCTCCTGAGTGATGGTTTCTAGTGCTTTGATTTTCTCCTTTGCCTGGGTTATCACTTCCTATTTCTTTGTATGTTCTGTAATCTTTTGTTGAAACCTAGACGTTTTGATATTTTAATGATGTTCTGTCACTGGAATTGAGATTCTGATGCTTCTGTTCCTTAGCAGCTGTCCTTGATTCAAGTTGCCAACCAGGAGAAAAAGAAGTAGAAGGGGGGCGAGAGGACAAGGAGAAGGAGAAGGAGAAGAAAAAGTTAAAGAAAGCCCCTCTCCCAGTTTTTGCAGATTGACCTGTGCATGTCAAGGTCAATGGCTTATCCATACAATAAGGATAAAGAATAGCTCCAGGCCAAAGCCTCTCTGATTCTTTCTGTGCATACTTCTTGAGCACACGCACATGTCCCTAGTAGTTCCCTTGTTTACACAGTTCTAAATGTCCCTTCTTCCCTAGGAAACAGTATCCTCATGGTCCTGGGTATTTCACTATATCCTACAGCCAATAATCCCTTGCCCCAGGCAACATGATTTAACTGCCGTCCCACAGTGTTCTATAGAAGAGATCCATGAGGTGTCTTCTACATGCAGGGCAAGTTCTGGAACAGCCAGTCCCTCAGGCCACCACCAGACAGATTGGGCCAGACATACATGCTCCCAATATGTGCATGGGGGTTACTCTGCTCCCTCTGGAACCTGGATCAGGTATTCATACTGGGAACATGGGCTGGCTTTGCATTGACTAGGTGAGGGGTGGGGGACAGGCCAGCCATAGCATGATGAGATTCTACTGCTTTTAAGTAAACTTTTTCTCGATTCAGCACACACCCTGAGACAGCAATACTTTAACTATGTCCTGGAGCTTTGAGAAAGATGTTTCTGCCAATTCTTACTGATTATTCAAAGCTTCCATGGGGTAATGGAGTCACTCTGCCATCTTGATCAGGTTGGGGCCTCTCATTGTGATTTTAATTTGCGTTTTCCCTAACTAAAGATGTGGAGCATCTTTTCCCATGCTTATTAGCCATTCATATAATTTCTTTGGTAAAATTCTTCAAATCTTCTGCTAATTTTTTAATTAGGTATTTTATCTTCTTATTATTGATTTTAAGTATTCTTTTTTCTGGATACCAGTCCTATATTAGATATATGATTTGCAATATTTTCTCTTAGTCTGTGGCCAGTCTTTTCATTCTCCTAATGGTGCCCTTTGGAGAGTAAATTTTTAAACATTAATGAAGCCCAACTTATCTTTTTTTTTCTTTTATGAATTTGCTCTTAATGTTAAATCATATATTTTTCTTCTTTGTTTTTTGTCTTTTTTTTTGTTAAAGACTTTATATCTGTATATTTGTTTGATTTGTTGCATATACATATATGTCTAAGATAACTACATAAATCTTTCATAACAAATTGATCATCCAATTGTTCTCCTTTATATTTTTCATAAAATTACACATCAAAAGTTCCCCAGTGAGTGTTTTAAAGTAAAGCGGACCCATTTGACAAATCAGTATATAATAATATGATGCCCTAAAGGCTAGATAATTATTAATAACAATATTTATTTTTCTTGAGGGACTACTGTGTACCAGGCACTGTCTTATGCTCTTTGTAGTCATTAACTCATTTAATGCTTTTCCTCCAATGTAGTAGGTACAATTATTATCATCACACTAGAGGAGAGCAGACACTCAGAATACTTAAGTTATCCCAGGAAGTTGCAGAGCTAGAATTTGAGCTCAGGAAAGCTAGCCCCAGAGCCTGCTCTCAACCACTATGCTATACTGCCTCTAAGATTTCTGAGAGGCTTTCCCTTGCAGAATAACTCCCCAAATAGAATCTGTTTCTGCCACTTCTGTTGTGTGAACATCCCATTGCACCTCTCCTTCCCTCTCCCCACACACAGTCTTTGCTGATTAAGACCACTTCGAAAATAAATTAAGCTGAGCATATCATACTCTCACTCTCACTTGAGGTTTGAGAAAAACTGGAATTGGGAGCCAAGTCAAGTCACTGGAGAGCTACAGACTGAACTCACTACGAACTGCTGCTGCAGTCCCAGGACTTTCCTTGGCTCTTCCCTTCCTTAGGTCAGGCTGTTCAATAATTCCATGATTCCATGAGATGCCTCTGCCTGCTTCTGGTAACGCCCTACTCCTTTAGCTAGCTTGGGTTGGTGTCTGTTATTTGTAACAACAACAACAACAACAACAACAAGTCACTACTACAGGCAGCCCATGGCTGAAGCTCACTCTGTCTATGGGCTGCCCCATTACTCTTCAGGTTTCAGGACCCCTGTCCAGACCTGCTGCCTTCACTGAGCCTTCACTGAGCACTGAAGACACCTGCTTGTCAAATGTCATTTCCTTAGGACAGGTTTTCTGGTTCTGCCAAGGGAACAACTTTCAGATCAGATAAGAGAGAAGAAAGAATATTTCTAGGCAGTAGGGGCCTTTCCGCACCCCCTCCTATGCACTACCTCTAAACAGCAGCTTCTTTCCTTGTGCAGAAGATGGGCTGGTGCACAAGGAACCAACACTACATTCCATGGAATGATAACGGTAGTTCCAGTGGGTGATTTCAGAACCTGCAGCTGCTCCAAAAGTACCACTGGTTTAGTGACTGACAAGTGCAAATTCTGATTTGGGGCCATATAGTTTGGGAGAGCCAAAGCAACCTAGATTCAAATTCCAGCTCTGCATTTACTAAGGGAAGTCACATAACTGTTTGGAGCCTGTTTCCTCAACTTTAAAATGCAGTTGGTTGGAGAATTCATTTCTGAGAAAAAAAGCCTGGCATACTGCCTTTCCTATAACTATTCAGGTTTACCTTTTCAAAAAGCAATAACTCCACGATTCTTTCCATTGTTTCTCTCTTTCACACACACAGATCCACAAAAGGGATCATGCTTCTGAGGGTAAAATTGAGACATATCCCAATTATTGTTTTGTAATTACGCTGTTCAGCAGGTACTCAGTGACTGCTTTCTGAAGTTACCAGCTAGGCTAGAGAAAAATGTCCTATAGTTACCCTTAGGTTGTATCTATTGGAATATGAAGCAAATACCACCAAACAGTTGAAAAACTATCTAAGGTTTCAGAATACCCAAAAAAGCAACATTATGTTCCTTGCGACTTACATCTTAACAGTTAAAAGAAAGTAGCTGGAAACTTCATTTCCCAAACACAGAGGGATGCTTTAATAATTATTTCAACATCTTTGTACATGCTGTGGATACCAAAATCACCCCCTGAAACTACATAATTAAGAAATCTAAATCTGGGCAATAATAAAATCATCATGGCTAATATTTATTGAGTGCTTACTATGTGCAAAGCAGTTTGCTCAGGATTTTAAATGGATTGTTTTATTGAATCCTCACAAGCCTATAAGGTAGGTGCTATTATTATCCCCATTTAATAGATGAAGAAATTCCCAACTTAGGATAGGTAAATAGCCCAGGTTCTCATAGCCAACAAGTTATGGAATCTAGATATGAACCCAGGGTTTCTGCCCCAGGGCTCTTAACCAAATGCAAATGCATTTCTTCTCTTTCCTATTGGTCAGTTATTCTTTGCTTTTTCTTTGTTTGTTTGTTTTGTGGACATCTCCATTTATGAAGCAATGAATGTGCAAACATCTAGGGAGATTCTTGCATCATTGTAAGCTAGTAGCGTAGGGAACAGAAGGAGACTGGAGTGACTCACAACTTAGATAAATGTGGACACCATCCAGGCAGACTGGTAAGCCAGACAGAATTTTTCAGGACAAGTATATTTTAAATATAATGGCCCTACCTTGGCTAACAAGGCCTTCTGACATGCTTTTTTTTAGACATTAAGGACGTGATAAGCAACTGAAGGATTTAGATAGGGGCAATTAGAAGGGGAAAAGGATCCCAGTGAAAAGAAGTTGTGGTTATGAAGTCTATTGTGAAACAGAAAGGAAACATATAAGCATATTAGTGATGTTAAAGTCAGTGTTAAAAAAAGACAAATGGATGTAATTTTAAAAGAAAAAATGAAATGGAGAGGATCAGCTAGAGCAGGACACTGAGAGATAAATGCCCTCTAGAAAGCTTCCTTTGCCACTGATAATTACCAACTTTTATCAGAATCCTGCTGATTAATTATTGTCTCGAGTATATTCATCTTAAGCCAAAAAGGACAGTATGCAGCTTACTTCTCCCATATGCACACACAGGTAGGACTTGTCCCTTTTTTTTTCAATCTGGGTAAAGCATCTACCAGAATTGTCCTTTGATAGATTTTTTTTTTCCTATTTACCATCCTTAGTTTTTTCATTACTATAACAGCACATCCAGTTAGAAAGATCATAAACTCCTTGGACAGAAGGACCTGTGCCTCAATTCTACCCTGCCTCAGAGTCACATTGCAGCCTTAAGTCTCTTACTGGATCTCACTGAACCTGTTTCCTCATCTGAAAATGGGGATAAAAATGCCTAACTCAAAGGGTTTTTTTAAATTCCCATACCATACAATCATGCAGATTTTACAATCAGTGATTCACAGTATCATCATATAGCTGTGCATTCGTCATCACAATCAATTTTTGAACATTTTCATTATTTGAAATTTTTATTTATTTATTTGTCTTTTCGTTTTCTTACTTATCTTTCCATACCCTGGATAAAAGGAGTGTCAGTCACAAGATTTTCACAATCACACAACCACATCTTAAGAACTCTGTAGTTATTCAATCATCTTCAAGAATCAAGGCTATTGGATAACAGTTTCAGGTATTTCTCTCTAGTTATTCCAATACACCAAAACCTAAAAAAAGGGATATCTGTATAATGCATAAGAATGATTCCAGAATGACCTCTTGACTCTATTTGAAATCTCCCAGCCACTAACTCTTTCTTTTGTTTCATTTCTCTTCCCCTTTTGGTCAAGAAGTCTTTCTCAAATCCACATTGCTAGGGCCAGGCTCATCCCCAGGAGTCATGTCCCACATTGCCAGGGAGATTTACATCCCTGGGGATCATGTCCCACGTAGCGGGGAAGGTAGTGAGCTTACCTGATGTGGCTTAGAGAGAGAGGCCACATCTGAGCAACAAAAGAGGTTCTCTGGGGGGTGACTCTTAGGCATAATCATAAGTAGGCTTAGCTTTTCCTTTGCAGGAATAAATTTCATAAGGGCAAACTCCAAGATTGAGGGCCCGGCCCATCAGATTGGCAATCCCGAATGATTGCAAGAATATCAGGTCTCCCCCCAGGTGGGGGACATTTCACATTTCAAATCACTTTCTTCCCCAGTCTCTCAAGGATATTTTATAAACACTTTTTAATCTTCTGTCCAGATTATTCTGGGATATATCAGGGCATCGCACCAACCTGTACTTACCAACAAGATCTCACTCCCTATTCAAGGTTCCTTGTAATTACGGTGTTTGAATAAACTGACCATACATGTTAGATTAGCTAGTGTCTTACAGAAAATATAAATTTTGCACCAGGTAAACATTTCCTCCTTTGGTCTCACACAGAAGCTAAAATTTTAAAATATAGTCAATATCATCCTTAATCCTTTATCCTGATTTACCTCAGTAAATCACATCTCTTTATTCATATCTCTACCTGAAGTCTGATCAATTTTTCAGTGTTTTTAACACTTGCTGAATGGGGTAATGCTGACTTCATAGCTGCAGTGCTCTAGCTCTGAAACTGAGGTGACACACAAATACCCAAAGTTCCAGGGAACAACCAGGTAATACACAAAGAGCTCAGACTTTAGAAACGACAGTTACAACTTCGGAATAGATGTGATTCCTTCAATCTAATAATCTTTACAATAGACCTTCACCTGAAACCTATGCTCTCATATTCAATTCTCAGGGTTTGCACATTATAGTTAGTCCATATTAGTGAGGCATTATGATATTTGTCTTTTCGTTTCTGGCTTATTTTATTCAGCACACCATCCTCGAGGTTCATTCATCTCGTTGCATGCCTCACAACTTCATTCCTTCTGGCAGCCACTCAATAGGCCAATGTATGTATACATCACCATTTCTTCTTCCACTCCATAGTCAATGTACCTTTGGGCCACTTTCATCCATTGCAAATAATGATTTTTGCCGTCATAAATATCGGTGTGCATATGTTCGTTCATGTCCCAGCTCTCAGTTCCTCCAAGTATACACCTAACTATGGGGTTAGAGGATCATATGGCAACCCCACCTCTAGCCTTTGGTGGTGCCACCACTCTGCCTTTCAGAGGAGCTGCACCACTCTACTTCCCTACCAACAGTGAATAGATATATCTCTCTCTCTCCATATTTTCTCCAGCACTTGTATCTCTCTGTTCTTTTTTTTTTTTTTTGGCATGGCAGGCTCCAGGAATTGAACCCCGGTCTTCAGCATGGCAGGCAAGAATTCTGTCCCTAAGCCACCACTGCACCACCCTTCTCTGTTCATTTTTAGACAGTTTTATTCACACATCATACACTTCAACCTAAGTAAAAAAAAAAAAAAAAAATCAGTGGTTCCTGGAATAATTGCATAGCAATGCCTTCACCACCAAAAATCTACAGGAGGACATTTCCATTTCTTCTGCAAAGAATCCCATTCCCTCCTCTGTATCCTTGCTTATTGACAGTTAGCTTTGGCATACTGCCTTTATAGATTCAATGGAAGCATATTAAAATGTTAATGTTAACATAGACCCTCATTTGCATTAATTGTATTTTTCCCCTTTGATCATCCCATTTTCAACACTTTGTAATGCTGACATTCATTTGTTCTCTTTCATGCAAAACATTCTTATATTTGTACATTTAATCACCATCATTGTCTACTGTTAGGCATCACTAAGTTATCCTCTCCCAGACTTTATCCTCTATTTTCCTTCTTGCGTCATACATACATACCTCCAGCCCACCTCCCTCAGCCATACTCACTCAGCTTTGTTCAGCATATTTATAGTATTGTGCTATACTCAGTTAGTATTGTGCTATCAATTTCTGGATCTTTAAAATCAGTCCTATTGAGCATTCTGTACTCCTTCAGAATCTAATGCCCAATCTCTACCCTCTTTCTATCTCCTGATAACTTGTGTTTTCAACTTTAACTCTCAGAGTTCACCCAATTGATGTTAGTTCATAGTAGTGAGACCATATAGTATTTGTCCTTTTTTTCTAGCTAATTTCACTTAGCGTAATGTCCTGAAGTTTCATCTATGTTGTTACATGCTTCATGACTTTATTCTGTCTTAAAGCTAAGTAATATTTCCTCATATGTATATACCAGCTTGTTTAGCCATTTGTCCACTGATCAACATTTGGGCTGTTTCCATCTCCTGGCAATCATGAATAATGCTGCCATAAATATTGATGTACAAATGTCTATTTGTGTCCTTGCCTTCAGTTCCTCTGAATATATACCAAGTAATGGGATTTCTGGGTCATACACCAATTTTATATTTAGCTTCCTGAGGAACTGCCAAACTACTTTGCAGAGTGGTTGCACCATTCTACATTCCCATCAAGAGAATAAGTGTGCCTCTTTCTCCATATCCTCACCAGCACTTGCAGTTTTCTGTTTTTATAATAATGACCATTCTAGGAGGTGTGAAATGATATCTCATTGTGGTTTTGATTTGCATGTTTTGAAGCTATTTGTATTTTCTCTTCTGAAAAGTATCTGTCCATGTCTTTTGCCCATTTTTTAATTGGGTTGCTTGTCTCTTTGTCGTTGAGTTATAGGATCTCTTAATATATTCTGGATATTATATCATCTGATATGTGGTTTCCAAATATTGTCTCCCATTGCACGGGCTGCCTTTTTACTTTTCTGACGAAATCCTTTGGCATACTAAAGTATTTAATTTGAGGCGATCCTATTTATCTATTTCTTCTTTCATTGTTCACACTTTGGGTGTAAGCTCTAGGAAACTACTTCCTATCACAAGATAATTAAGATATTACCCTACATTTTCTTCTAACAAATTTATAGCTCTAATGCGTAAGTCTTTAGTCCATTTTGAGTTAATTTTTGTATATGTGTGAGATAGGGGTCCTCTTTCATTCCTTTGGATATGGATATCCAGTTCTTCAAGCACCATTTATTGAAGAGGTTGCTCTGTCCCAGTTGAGCTGGCTTATCAAAGATCAGTTGTCCATAGATGAGAGGGTCTATTTCTGAGCACTCAATTCTATTCCATTGGTCAGTATATCTATCTTTATGAAAGGATTTTTGAAAGGATTAAATGACTATTATGTAAAATTCCTAGTATGTAATAATTGCTTAATAACTGTACTCCATATCTGTATTTTGGAATAAATGAAGAATAGTTTTCAATCCATCTTTCATATTTTTATACAATCTAAAGATGTGTATATGTAAGGGAGGGCCTTACCTTCTTAATCTGTATTTATTAAATAAAGATATGTAATATAAATGCATAAGAAGGTTTATGAAGGTAGTGACCGAAAGTGGTGCCACTTTATACAGAAGCTGAAAGATAAGAAAAGGAATATCACAAAAGAAAAAAATTAACTCAACAAAGGAAGGAGGGATTGTTACACATTTAAAGAGATTTAAGAGACATAACAACTGAATGCAATGTTTGGACCTTGTTTGGATCATTAATTGAACAAACCAACAGTAAAACGTCATCTTTGATACAATTAGGACATTTTAAGTAGGGACTGGGTATTAGATTGTCTCAGTGAATCATTTTTAAGTTTGTTAGAGGTGATAATGGCATTGTGGTTATATATTTGTAATATAACTGAATTGAAATGTTTCTGAATTATTTATGGGTGAAATAAAATGATATCTGGGACTTTCTTTAAATTACTCCAACCAGAAAAAAAAAAAAGGAGGGGACAGTTGAAACAAGATTAGCAAACTGAGGATAATTGTTGAAACCAAGTAATGAGTACATGGGGATTAACAGAACTGTTCTGTCCATGTATGTTTGAATCTCTCCATGATAAAAAGTTAGAAAAATTAAGGCTACTGTGCAGGGGGATGGGAACAAAAGTGAAAGTACATAAACCAGTGAGAATGGAAAAAAGTAGTCAGATTTGAGTTCTCTGAAAGGTACAATCAATGGGACTTGGTGAAATATTTGATGTGGTAGAGGAAGGTAGAGGGAAGATTCAGGTTTCCGCCTTAGAGAACTGGTGCCATGTGTTGATATGAGGGTTCCTGGAGGAAGAACAGTTTGGGGGAGATAACCAAGGGAAGCTTTCCAGGAGGCAGTCGGCTTCATGCAACTAGGCTTGGCAGAGAAGTCTAAACTGTATTATAGACCTATGAGTCAGAGGCATTTAGATGGTACGTAAAGCCATGGCAATGATTAAAACCACCCAGAAGGAAAGGGCCCAGGATCAGGTTGTGAGGGGTTCCAATCCTTAAAGTTCACGAGGAAAAAGAGATAACCCAAAGAGAAATTGGGTTGTCAATCAAAGAGAGATTGAGAAGGAGCAGTCAGGGAGAAAAGAGGAAAATCAAAAGAATGTACTGCTGAAAACCAAGGAAACAGCTTCATAAGTGCTGTTTAGTAGTAATTGGAATAATATATTTAACTCTCTGCAATCAAGTCATATTTAAAGATATTTAAACTTTATAGTATGGTGTCATTGCTTAAATATTTTCAAGTTACAAACTACTAACCTAAAGAAACTTAAGGAACACAACCAGTCCTTAACTGAGAATTGTCACAAGCAAAGCAAAACGAAAATTTAACAAACATTTTTTGAATTTTTACTATAATTGCACAAAGTAGTATTATGCCAGGTGATCTAGCAAGAACCAACATTTACTAAGAATACTTTAGATGACAATAGTAACATTTATGGGGTGCTTCTTTTGTTGTGGACACTATTCTACTTGCTTTAACTCGTTTACTCTTCACAATAACCTCATAAAGTAGGTCCTATTATTATACTCATCTTACAAATAAAGAAACTGAGGCACCAAAAAGTAAATTCCCTAAGATGAATGGAGCCTGTATCTGAATGCTTAAGAGTCTGAATCCAGAGCCGGTTCACTGCAACACTACTCTGTGTTACTTCTACTTTTATCCCTGATTGTTTATTTTAAATTGTTTTAAAAGCCCTACACTATTAATGTTGTTATGTGCATTATAAAGATAAGACAAAACAAGAGACTACCAGAGGTCACAAATCCCCTAAGAACAGCATGGGGAATCTCACCAAGTTTATCAACCCTCCCCAAACTACATTCAATTTCTAATAAGTAATGCCAGGGAGTATGGCAGATACAAAGAAGTGTAAGCTATGGCTTTAATTCTCAAGGATCTCGGGATGGAGATAAGACAAAAGCAATTTAAGTATGGCCATATATGGTAAGTACAAAATGAGTGATAAAGACAATAAATATAGAAATACAGAGAAGGGGGAAATCACTGTAGACAGACCAGACCAGAAAAATTCTATGGAGGAGGTAGGACTTTAACTGGGTCTTGAAGAATGATTAAGATTTAGATAAATACCAAAAAGATAGGAGAGATTTCCTGGATGAGAGGACAGCGTTAACAAAAGAATAATTAGGGCAGCATGGTATCAAAAGAAGGCAGACAGACTAGATTATAAATTTCAACTCTGCCCACATATTTAAATGTGTGGGCACTCGATCTTTCTAAACCTTAGCTTTGTCATCTGTAAATGGGTTATTAACACCTCTCTTGGAATGTGTTAATTATTATTAAAGTGTGTAATTCATACACAGGACTTGGGGGTAACTGGGTCTAGAAGCTAAATACTATCCTAATGATAACAGCTGTGGAAATGTGTAACTTTTGACCATCATTGGCATGATTTTATTAGCTGTTGGATATTGGGAGGGCCCAAATTCTGAGAAGTATTTACAAGTGGCTTATGAATATTTTCTTAATTTAAATTTCCTTTGATAATTTCATGAGAGGGAGATTTCATGAGGTTTTGTTTTTTTTTTCAAGGTCCTTTGCTCTTAACACTTATTTTTGTGATGGATCTGGAAATGTCATTTTCATTTGTATGGTATTTCTTAGCTAGGAATTGAGAAAGAAGGAAAAGTTAAGTACACTCTAGTCCTTGCATCAAAGACATTATACAGTTACAAAATTATAGAACTGTTGGATTTGCTTAATGTGATAGGGAAGTTTGGTTGTTGTACTAGTTTGTTAAGCTGCTGGAATGCAATATACCAGAAATGAAATGGCTTTTATAAAGGGAATTTAATAAGTTGCAAATTTACAGTTCTAATCCTATAAAAATGTCCAAACTAAGGCATTAAGGAAACCTTAATTCAAGAAAGACAGATGGGTCTGGAATACCTCTATCAGCTGGGAAATCACATGGCTGGCATCTGCTGGTTCCTTGCTCCTGGGCTCCACTGCTTTCAGCCTCTGTTCCTGGGAGGGTTTCTCACTTTACTTCTCTGGGCCTGGCTTTCACCTCCTGGCT
Organism: Myrmecophaga tridactyla; assembly: GCA_004026745.1. Lineage (NCBI taxonomy): Eukaryota > Metazoa > Chordata > Mammalia > Pilosa > Myrmecophagidae > Myrmecophaga > Myrmecophaga tridactyla. Next base: position 24,530 of record PVIY010006426.1, on the reverse strand, counting down.
TCCCTTGACTCTCTTCAGGTTCTGGCTTGCTTAACATCTCATGGCAATGTCGACTGGGCTCCACGCATCTCTAGACATCTGTATCTCTGTTCTCTGAAGCAACTGTTCTCCAAGCATCTACAACTGCTCTCTCTGTTGGCTCTGAGGTTTCTGGGACTCTCCAAAATGTTTTCTTTTTAAAGGATTCCAATAAACCAATCAAGACCCACCTGGAATGGGTAGAGTCACATCTCCACCTAATCAAAAGGTCACACCCACAACTGGATGTGTCACAGCTCTGTGGAGATGATCTAATCAAAGGTGCCTGCCCTACAATACTGAATCAGGACTAAAAGAAACGGCTGCACAGGCTGAAGGCCAAGGTCAGTTCCACCGAGGGCATGACCAAAGTTGCCGCCAACAATTTTAGCAACTGAAGTATCAGGCTGAAATTGGCCCCCAAGCCAGGCACCTACATGCAGGTGTCTGTGGCCAGCTTGTACTGCCAAGCAGACACCTTTGCAGTCAGAAGACACAACAGGACCAGGACAACTTCAGCTCCGACTTCATGGAGTGCGGCGCATATGATAATCACCCCCACCCCCATCCATTCTGATTTCAAAACGGGCCCTGCCCTCCCCACCCCCACCCCCACTTCCACGCCTCCACCGAGCTCAACATCAGGCTCATCTCCAGCTTCAGTACCCAGTGAGGCTGGGGGACTGGGCGTGGACCTTCACCACCTGGACGGGCTCACTGCCGATGAGGCCACCAGCTTCTCAGCACAGTTCAAAGAATGTGAGAAGAAGAGACAGCACAAGATAGCGGCCTCCTTCCACCAGGCCTTTTGGAATGCTATTCCCAAGTGGTAGGCAGCCACCAGGCCTCTGTGCACAACATGCTGTCCGGGAGCCAGGCCGGGCCCCAGCAGTTCTCAGCCTGGGTGACCTTGCTGCAGGACAGCCCTGGCCTGGCGGACCAAGGCCTGGAGTCCCTGCATGTGCTCCACCCATGGGTGGAGGCGCTGAGGCAGGCTGTGAGCAGGTATAGGATGGGCAGAGAGACTGCAGCTGCTCCTAGCCCCGGGGAACAACAGAAGAGCCCCAGGGACCCCTGCCAGTGCGTGTGCCATTGCTCGGTGGTCCCCAACCAGGACTGCTATTTGTGGAGGAGGACCCTGGCCTGGCTGGAGGTGACCATCGTCCAAGCATGTAATTAGTGGGGAGACGGGATCACTGCCACAGACGCCAACTTGAAAGTTTTCTTCAGTGGCCAGGAGCTGAGGACGGGCATCGCATGGAACAATGACAACCCCAGGTGGATGACCTGGCTGGACTGTGGGAATGTGCTCCTGGCCATGAAGGGGCCCCTGAGGGTGCAGGTCTTGGAAGCCCACTCTGGCAGGGATAATGACCAAATCTGCACCTGCGACCAGACCCCACAGTCTGGTGCCCATGAAGTGAACTACAGCTTGCACCACAGCCACCTGAGATTTCACTACTGTGCCAGGCGTCAGCTCCACCTAGAAGGGGAGACTTGTCTGGAGCACCTCCCCCCCCCCAAATACACCCCCTACCAGGGGTTCTGCTGAAGCCTCTAGGAAACAGGATTGGGGTTAGTGTGATGAGAACAGTCTTGAATCCATGCACTGAAGTTAAAGAGATTTCACAGAGGGAGCAGGGCCTGTACTCTTATAGTCTATCCCCATTTGACCAATAAAAACTAAGGCTCAGAGATTTTTTTTTTTTTTTCACTTGGGGTGACTGAATTTACAATCCAGCCCTGACTCTCCCTGTCCAAACTGTCTTAGGTTGCCAATACTTCTGAGCTCTAGAAATGAGCTGGGGCTGGACCATGTCCTACAGTTACTGCTATATGGGCCCCAGCTCAGGCCAGGAGCTGGACAGAAGGCCAGGATGCTGTCCCCCCAACCCCCACCCCCAGCCTCCTTGGTGCTTGTCTTTTTTTTTTTTTTTTGGTGCTTGTTTTTTAAGATCCTTGTCTTGCAGCTCTTTCTGGCCTGACAAATTCTTTATCATATTTGACCTAAGCCCTTCTACCCCAGCCACTGTGTCTTCTCTGTCTCCTGTGCCCACCCTGCTTTGCCTTGCAGATAAGTCAAGGGCCATCTTGCCCTGTGCACAGCCCCAGAGGGTCAATAAATATGATGCAATGGTGAAAGGAAAAAAAAAAAAGAATAGAAACGGCTACCCCCACAAGATTGGATCAGGATTAAAACATGGCTTTTCTAGGGTACATAATATTACCAAACTGGCACAGTGGTCAAGCCCACAAGTGCTGAAGTAGAGTACATACAGAATTTGAAGTACATCTTGAGACAAATAAGCAGTTATTACAGTTATTACACAGAGTAGAAAACAAGCCAATCTGCCTCATTTTTCTTATATATAAGTATATACTTTTCCCAAAACAGAAATCATAGAGGAACACAAACTACCCTAGGAGAATATGAGTTCTGAGTTGTTTTGGCATAATGGTGATGGTCTACTATGCTCTTACCTGGTCTATCATGCAACTTAGTGCTGGAATTTATAAAATGACTGCCTAAGGTTTGGAACTTAATCTGTGACCAAGAAAACAGAATGAAACTAACTAGGGATATGCCATCATTTTTCCTCTTTTGCATTTAACAAGTGGCTTTCTCATCTTTCTCAATCTCCAATCCCAGCCAGGGAGTCTGTAACAAAGGTACAGAATGTTTTTCTGTACCCTAACACACACACACACATACACACATACACACACAAGGGGGAAAAGCCAGGAAGAAAGTTCCTTGAGAGGATTAGATTTCAATATTGTTCATTTTTTAAATGAACCAATGTAATAATATTTAAGGTTAATGACCATCAAGACCACTGATAACCATGCTCAAGCGGAGATTAAACAGCATGACTCTTGTTAATATTAATAACCATTAACTGTTAATTAGGAAAATTGTAAACTTGGACTTGTTAGGGTTTATTTGATCTAATTTTTAATTGGCAATAAGGTCTCTACTTACATGAACTTAAAAATGAAATTAATGAAGCAGAAGTGGCATTTGAAGTAAAACTTTAAGGAAGAAAATGACACGAAAAATTTGAAATACTGAACCAGGTTAAATACAGCAATAGTTACGGGTGAGCACACTAATTCACTTCTTCTAAAAGAAGAAAAACTAACCCAGAGTTTATTCTAGTCTCAAGGGCTGAAAGAATGACTACTTTCCACATACCATCTCACAACAGATCTGTAAGGCAAACTTTAGTATCCCATGTCATAGAAGAAAAAACCAAGGCTCACCATCCCAAGAACTTTGCCCAAGTTCCTACAGCTAGTAAGTGGTGGAGCTGAGCTCTGCCTCCCATATTCGCCAGTATTCCACAGTATCTTAGGAAAACAACATTCAACAAGTACATCTTGAATACCCATTATGTGAAAAGCCCACCATGGCAGAGGTCAATAGGGACAAAGAGGAATACTATATATCCTAATCTTATGAGACAGGTAGGACCAGCTACATAATTTGCAGGTCCTAGTGCAAAATGAAAATGCAGGGCATGGTAGTTAGATTCAGTTGTTAACTTGGCCAGGTGAAGGTGCCTAGTTCTATTGCTGTGGACATGAGCCAATGGCATGTGAACCTCATCTGTTGCTGATTATATCTGCAGTTGGCTAGGAGGTGTGCCTGCTGCAATGAATGATGTTTGATTTAATTGGCTGGTGCTTAAATGAGAGAGCTCAATGTAGCACAGCCAAGCAGCTCAGCATATCTCATCTCAGCACTCGCAGCTCAGCCCAGGCCTTTGGAGATGCAGAAAGGAATCACCTGGGGGAAAGTTGTTGGGACCCCATCGGCCTGGACAGAAGGCCAGCAGAGATCGCCCTGTGCCTTCCCATGTAAGAAAGAACCTCAGCTGAAAGTTAGCTGCCTTCCCTCTGAAGAACTATAACTAAATAAATCCCCTTTTATTAAAAGCCAATCCATTTCTGGTGTGTTACATTCCGGCAGCTAGCAAACTAAAACACAGGCCTCTTGCTCAAAAATTATTAAAAATTTAAAGATGGCAACAGAGCATTTAACCAAGCATGGGGCCCGTCTAACCGCAGGATTCTATGTCACTGCGCAAGTCACACAATCATGGAGCCCCCTCTGAGTTCAGGGGTCAATAAACTATGGCTCACTTGCTGAACCCAACCTGCCACCTATGTTTGTACAGCCGTATGTTAGGAATGTTTTTACATTTTTAATTAAATGATCAACAAAAATAAAGAATAATATGTTGTGACACATATAAACTATATAAAATTCTTTTTTATATTTTTATATAAAATACATTGAATTTGATGTACATAAATAAAGTTTTATTGGAACACAGCCATACTCATTTTTAATGTATTGTCTATGGCTGTGTTTGCACTACAATGGCAGAGTTGAGTGATTGCAACAGACACCATATCCATAAACCCTACAGTATTTATTATCTGAACTTTTTACAGAAAAAGCCTGCCAACTCCTGTTCTAGTAGGAAGGTACAACACAGTGACAAAAGAAAGGAACAATAAAGTGCTATATGAATTCAGAAGAGAAGAGACCAAATTAGTTTGGAAGTATCAGAAAAGATGTTCTTGGAGAAAGTAGATGGAATTTGAAGAATGGGCAGAATGTTTATAGAATGAAATGGAAAGAAGGGAAGAGGCATTCCAAGCTGAGGAAATCACCTATGCAGAGTAGAAAGGTGGGAAAGCATTATATTTAGGCAAGATGAAAAGTCCACTCTGCCTGTAAGGCAGTTTTATGTGAGAGGGAAAAGTGAGACATGAAGATTTTAACTTTATTTTGGTAAGAAGGGGAATAATTGAAAGTTATTTGAGAAAATGAGTGACCTGCCCAATATGCTGTAAAATAATTCAACTAACAACAATATGTAGCTTGGATTGCAGCAGGAACAGACTGGAGGCCAGAAGGAAACTGAGGAAAGTGCTGCAAAGACCAGGAGTAAAGTGAGGTCTTAGAAATGGAAAAGAGGAAAAGCAGTCTTGTTAATTTTAAAGATGATGATTTAATTAACAAAGGAAATAAAGAGGAAACTGGTTTAGTGACAAGAATGATGAGATCAATTTACACACATGAACAGTTCAAGTTGTCAGTGGGTTATCCAAGTGAAAATGTCAAGGAAATAGATAGGAAAAGGAGACCAAACTTAATCTGTGTTAGAGATGCATACTCTGGTATCCTCTGAGAACTAATAATTAAAGATATATGCAATGACTTCCAGTCTAATAAGAAATATATTTTTAATTAAAATGAACTATTTTACACATTCTCCCAAAGTATAAATGATGCTAGCTTTAATCTTCTAAAACCAGTTTTTTATTTAAAAAAATCAATTGTCCAAAGATCAAGAGTTTAAAAAATAAAAAACACAAAACATACAAACAAAAACCCAACCACTTTATCCACAGGTAATATGTGGTTCCATGAATTGAGAGTTAGCAAAAATTGGAATTATTGATAATCCATTCATTCAGGATTTGTAATAATTCTAATATACAATTTTGAAATTTGCCTTTGGAACTTCCATAAAAAAGGTGACTTTTTAAAAACCTCTTCAATTTTTTCATCCTAACTTATTCTATGAGGCCAGCATTAGCCTATAACCAAAGCCAGAAAAAGATATGTCAAGAAAAGAGAACTGCAGACCAACATCTGCAAAGATGACAATAAAATCCAAAGTAATTTCAGTCCAATCAAAACTCCAACAGTTTTCTTTGCAGAAGCGGAAAAACCTACCATCAAATTCACATGAGGGCAAGAGATCCCTAACAGTCAAAATCATCTTGAAAGTGTAGAACAAGTTGTAGGACTCACACTTCCTGATTTCAAAATGTATAAAATAGATAAATTGGACCTTAAGAAAAAAATAAATTGGACCGCATCAAAATGTAAAACATTTGCCCATCAATACCTTATTAAGTAAAAGACAACCAATAGAATGGGAGAAAATATTTTGAAACTATATATCTGATAAGGCATTAATATTTACCATATCCATAATATATAAAGAACTCCAACTCAACAACAAAACAATCCAATTAGAGAATGTACAAAGACTTGAATTGACATTTTTCCAAAGAAGATAAACAAATGGCCAAAATGCATATGAAAGGGTGTTCAATATCATTAGTCATTAGAGAAATGAAAATAAAAACCATAATGTGGTATCACTTCACACACACTAGAATGGCTTTTATTTTTTTAAATGGAAAATAAATGTTGGTGATGATTCAGAGAAACAGGAACCTTAGTGCATTGTTGATGGGAATATAAAATGGTACAGCCACTGTGAAAACAGTTCGCAGGTTTAGAAAGCTTATTATTGAATTATACCATATAACCCAGCAATCCCACCTCTAGGTAAGTATGCAAAAGAATTTAAAACAGGGACTCAACAGATATTTGTGTAACAATATTCATAACAGCATTATTCCCAATAGCCAAAAGATGGAAGCAACCACATGCCCATCAAGAGATGAATAAAATGTGGTCTCTACATACAACAGAGTATGATTAAACCATAAAAAGGAATGAAGTTAATATACGTGACAACATGGATGAATCTTGAAGACATCATGTTAAGTGACATAAGCCAGAAAGAAAAGGACAAACATTGTATGATCTCATTTATTTGAAATAACTAGAATATGCAAATTCATATGGAGAAAGTAAATAACAGAACACCAAGGACTGGGGGAGTGGAGAATGGGGAGTTACTGTTTATTGTGTAGAGTTTCTGTTTGGGGTAAGGGAATTTTGGTAATGGATGGTGGTGATGGTAGCACAGCATTGCAAATGTAATTAACACCACTGAATTTAACTAAAAAATGGTTAAAATGGAAATGCTATTTTATATATGTTACAACTATGTGTTCTAAAGAGAAGTGAAATTAATCACACTTTTCATTAACCTTCCAAAATTATCAAAGTTCTTAAAATTGTACTCTAAGAATAATTTGTACAGGGCTCAGTTAAACTCTAAGCAAAATTAACCTTTAATAACTCCCAACCCCTGCACTTTAGTCTCTCGTCAAATCTCTCTGCCCATCAAAACCTGGTTTCAACAAAGGCCCTTACACTGTTTCCCCGTACTAAGGGTAGTTGTACTTTAGTCTTTTCTCCAACGCTGCTAGGTTCCTTTGATAAGGGAATTTCCATTATAACCCTGCCTTTTTTGGAACAAGGCATTTTTGGAACAAAAAGTGCTTTCTAACGCCCTGAGGTCACATCATAATCCTAACTATTGGTAATTCTTTATAATCATTAAACTGACCGAGTTATGCATTAAATAAGCAATTTATTTTATTCATATAAATCGTGTTGACAAAGGCACAAACTTGTTGTCTGGGGATCATCGATTTCTTCACTGGCTTTGGCAGGATAATTTGAAAAGAGTTCACCTGAGTTAAGACACCAGCGGACGAAAGACTTGCCCGATCAAGAGACACGTCACTTCAAGAATGAAAAGACGGCCCTGGCTTAGGTGTGGAAGCTGAGTGCTCTGCTACTTTCCAGCACAAAGGAATTCGCGACTTTGCCGACGTCGGTAATTGAATTACAGTTTGTATTAAAACTCATATATTGGGCCATGTTACTTATACGAGGTTTTGGAGGGTTCCTAACCCTTTCACGTTCCTGTAACCCGCTAGAGTCGGGAAGTACCCGCTCACGGGTGTGGTCGATAAGCGATTCCACCAACCAGCCAGACGGCTGAGGCGTGGCTCAAGGGGCGGTGGAAGCAAGTGGGAAATACCGCGAGGGAAACGCCGTAGACAGCGCCGCGCGTATCCGGCCTGTGCTCCGCGCGGCGCGGGAGGCCTGGAGCGAGACCGCCGGCTAAGACCCCCTCGCAGCAGCCCCGCCTCCGCGCGGCGGCTCCGCCCCTTTAGCAGTCCTCGCCCCGCCCCGCGGCCCCGCCCCTTCCCGGGCCGCGCACCCGCGCGCCCCGCCTGCGGACGGAAGCGAGAGCGAGGCTGAACGCCTGACGTCAAGGCGACACCGCCAAACCTCGCCCAGAGTCAGGCGTGTAACCAGCCGGAGCGGCGGCGGTATCGGCAGTACAGCCGTGGCGCCGGGAGCAGCGACCCGGAGGGAGCGCGAGGCGCGAGGAGACACCGGCTGCGCGGACCGGTGACAGCGCGAGAGGTTCGCAGAGTGCGTGCGTGGCCACTGAGGGGAGCGGCGGATGCCGCGCGGGGCGGGGGCCAGGCGCCGGCTGAGCGGAGGGGGTGGGGTGCGGCGCGGGCCGGGCGGGGCGCGCGGGGCGGCCAGGGGCCCCTGACGGTGGCGGCCCGTCCGCGCGCGGCAGGTGGCGCGAGGGCCCGGCTCCGGTCCGGCTAGCGTGCCGCGGGCGGGGACAGCCGCCGCCGGGGAACGGCGCGCTTTGCGGAAGGGGTCAAATGTCTGAAATATGGCGGAGGAAGTGAGAGCCGGAGGACCCCCCCCACCCCCCGCACTCGCCCGCTCCTTGCCTGCGGCCGCCACAGCCTCTCCTGCTGTCTGACGCCCCCACCGGCTCCCCAGAAGACTGGTCTCCCCGCCCCGGACCTCTTAGCTGTCCGCCTCTGTTCCCTCCCGGGTGTGGGTGGAAGTTAGAACGGAAACCAGAAAGTTGTCCTTTGCGAAGACCCAGCTTCCCCCAGCACGGAGCCAGAGCGAGGAGCGTTCGGGGGAAACCACTCCCCGGCGCCCTGCGGGCTCGAGCCTGACAGGGAAAAGTTTGTCTGAAACGGGGTTGGTGTGCTCCATTTGTTGCGGGAAGTGGCAGGAGGAAGGCAGCGGAGGGAGCCCCACCTAGTCTGGCAGCAACCACCGTATAGAGAAAAACTGTTAAAGGGACCTTTCCCTTCGTCAGCAAGAGGAAATCTCTTTCTCGTAGAGGGAGAGAAAATCCAGGAAGTTTGTCCTTTTCTCTTTCGCCATCTCGAAAGAGTCTAATCTTAAAACTGTTAGCGCTACGAATTTTATTTAAAACTACCCCCGGTGAACCCGGACCTCCAAATTTTTCTTCTGAAGAAAACTAATGGTTTTATGGAAAAGATCCATCCTTGCAAGTTTGAGGGTATGGTTTGTTTCCACATCGCCTGGCCCACCCCACCCACCCTTTATTAATTTAGGAAAATTTTTGCCTTGCAACTACTTTTTTGTCTGAACATAAGCAGTTCTGTATTACCGTAAAGGGAAATCACATTTTTTTTGTGTGGGGGGTAGAAAGCTAACTGTAAGCAAAGATTATGATTTTAATGTTTTAAAATTAACTCGTTAATTGGATTTTTGTTTTATTGCTAGGCGCATCTCAAACATAGAGTGCTTGTAACTAAAGCTTCTAACTCCCAAATTCATTTTTCAGCCCTCTTTTTTTGTAATCAGAAGGCCGTTTGGACTTGCTGAACACGACCTTACCATAGAAAAAAACACCTTATAAAGAAAGAAGACATACATTTAACTTCAATTTCATATCACTCTTAAAAGCTGAGTCTTGAAACAGTATTTATTGAGTCATTATGGAGTCATGGGACTTTTTAAGGGCCGGAAGGGACTATTTAGATCACTCAGTTCCACTCTTCATTTTATGGAGGAGGAAACTGAGGCCTGGAAAAGATAAGATAGCCAGTTGTAACCAGACTGAGTCTGCTGACTTTCAGGACGGTAGTCTCCACCTAATAGAGAATGTGAAGGAAGAAGTATGACATTTTATAGTGAATTACATTTTACAGAAGATATTATTCCCATCATACCCAAAGAAAATGGGTACCTCAGTCAGATGGAGTGGAAGAACCTGGGTGGTTTCATCCTTGGGTTTTAGGGGAGGAAACTGATGCTCAGAAAGTTAAATAACTTTGTTGAAGGACACAGAGCCCAGAATGATGTGTTATTTGAGCCCATCCATGCTTTTAATCTCTGCACTTACACAGAATGTTTCCACTTGAATTTTCTTGTTCGACATTTACAAATCTTGAAGCTGCCTTATCTGGGGAAGCCCCAAAGTAAATCTTTGAAACACATCTGTCATAATAAACTGAAGACCCAACACTAGATTAATTTAATTTTAAAATGTAATGTGAAGCATGAAAATAATTGCTCTGCCTTCTATTGCCTTCTCCTCCCACCCCAAAGAAAACCATCTCTTTTGCTTTCTGTGGCACTTATCACTCATACTTGTACTTAACATTATGTCATTTTCTTATCTATTCCACTAAACTGTAATCTCCAAGTACAGCATATGCATCTTTTTTTATGTGCCCTAAAGCGCTGGCATTGTGCCTTACTTATTGACACTCCATACCAGTTTTTTAAACGTAAGCATCATGAGGGTAGGAGCTTGATTTGTTTCATTCTTCTCTCTATTCTCAGTTTCTAGAAACTTGCTTGGAAACATAGTGCTTTGTATTTGGGTTTAGGAGTTAATAGTAATGAGCGTTCAAAGAGAAGGTATTTGAAAAAAATGTAGTAATCCTTCAAGAAGAAACATTTCCACCTTGGCTTAGGGTCTCTTTTACTTTACAAATTGATTTTTATTTTAACCTCAAAACAATCCTTTACAATAGAATGTTCAGTATTTTCTCTTAGCTGCGTAAAGGAAAATTGAAAAGAAAATAAGCCTCCATGGTGATAACCTGTACTGTAATCTAAGGAGGGTCTAGTGATGTGTAATAAAGAATTGATCATAAAAAAAACTTGATCCATGTACATAGGATCTTATCAAGTGATTCTTTGTATGTAATTCAGAATTGGTAGAAGGCAGTGCAGAGATTGATAATATGGTAACTAAAAGTATTATTTTAAATGCAAGATCTTAGATTTGGATGAGAAGCTCACATTCAGTTTTTTTTTACCTTTTGTTGGAGGTACGTGGTAAATATTTGTTCAAGAAGTAAAATCAGTGAAGCTAAATCAGATACAAGGATATTTTTGGCTAATTATACAAGGTGTAGTTTATTTTTTTCCAAAGAGTAGTTAAAATTGGGCAATTTTATTATTGACTGTCAGGAAAACCTTACTGATTTGCATGTGTCCTTTTCCTAAAGACAGTTAAAATGATGTTTTCCTGCACATACCTGTGTTGATAAAGAGGGTTGGTATTGATGTGTAGTATCTAGATTTGACTGGCATTAGGAATAATTTCGTATTTATTAACTGAATATTCAAAAGTTCTTTTTGCTTTTATAGCAATGATGTCACATGCACTCTAGAGAAAAACTTGATAAAGATTCAACTTCCTGTAACTTTATAAGGCCATATACAGTTGTGACTAAATATATGCCTTGGTTTTTCCTCCCTTGTCATTTTTGAAGACTCACTGGTTTCAAAGATTGGATTGAGCGTTTTTACTGTTACCCTTCTCAAGTTGAATTTCTTTCAGAACAGATTGAAAAACTGATCTGAAAGATATCTTCTTTTGGCTTATCAGTGATTCATTGTAACATTGGATAAATTTTTTCTATTCAACCTTTTATAAGCAGAAATATGGTACCATGACTTAACCTTGTACTGAAAGTCTAATAATATTTATTGGTGAGTTTAGGTATTTTGCCATGGTATTGAAAGGTACTATTTGAGAACTTGAGTCTTTTAACTTATTGGTTCTTTTGAAATCTCTTGAATGACATGGAATCAGTAGCTGCAAAGAATAGAATACATTTATCCATATGTAGTAATGATGGGCTTGTCATATAATCTCTTGTACTTTCTTTGAACCCAGTTGAATACTGGATTCTAAGACCAGTCCCTTTAGTTGAGTACTAGGGGTTCATAGGATTTCTCTTAAACAGGAAGTTATCAGGAAATTCTTTACTGCCGTAAATAAATTAAAATCACTTTAAAAAGAGAACCACTTATTCTCCATACTTCCTAATAACATGTCCTTATTCCTGATGTTGATCAAATTAAGTGTATACAGCAACTGATGAATATTTCAGTAGCAGTTTGGAAAGAATTTGTGCTCTGCCACATTAGATCAAGATTTCTTAAACTCTCTGTTCAAGGTGACTCAACACTTATAAGAGAAAGAAAGAAAGAAAACCTTAGGAATGTACCAAGTTTTTTTTTTTTTTGAGGGGTGGGGGAGTGCATGGTCGGGGAATCAAACACGAGTCTCCTGCATATAAGTCGACCATTCTACTACTGAACCACCTGTGCACCCTGTACCAAGTTTTTAAATAAACATTTAAGTTACTTTTCAAAAGTAAAAATATTTGCAAAATGAATTGAAGAATTTCCATCTGGTTTTTATTATATAGAAGGACAGTATTGTGAAGTACCATTATACTTTAAATTGTTTGATTATGAGTTGTATCACTAATCGTTCGAGAGTAATTGAGTTCTAATTTTTAATTTTAAATGAACTAGTTCTTAAAGCTTTCTCTTAGTTATGCCATTTTATTTATATTACATATTTAAATATATATCAGTCAGTCCTTTTAAATTTAAGCATCATTCTGATTTCATAACTTGCCAGATGATCTTTTCCAACAGTGGTGGTGGGGTTAAAAGTTTTTTTTAACTATTATACAGACTAAATAAAGATGTTAAAGGAAGAGAGCATCCATTAAAAGCAGAATATTATGAATATTATTTTGCTCACTTCAGTTTATTGACTCTTGGAATCACTGTTACCATATCATAGAGCTGCTTGTTTTTCAGTAGTTGCTTTGAAAATTTATTTCAGCAAATATGTACTTTTAATAAAATAAATGCTTCTATGTTTAAAAATTCAGAATTTTATTGAGTAACTATTTTGAAAATACACAGTGAACTGATTGTCCCATTGATGCAATACCTCTGCCTGTGCTTTCCTCTTTGCCTTGTGAGAAAAGAAAGGAGATGAAAGAAAAGAATTTGTTTTTTTTCCATTTAATAGCAATTCTTACCAAAAGCTGGAGAGGAAGTTGTAAATGTTAGGTAAATTAAAACTGTGTTTCTTCTAAAATTTATCCTTCTCACATTAGAATATTTTTCAAAGTCACTTTATACTTCTAAAAAATTGGGGGACATTCTAAGCTCTCAGTTAATGGAACTGAGGATTTCAGTAAAATGTGAACCAGAGATATAAGCTATTTTCATTTAATTAATAGTTTTTAGGTGTCAAAGTGCTATTTGTGCTTTAAGGTTGCAGTGAGACTATGGAGTCCTGTTAATGCATTCTGCTGGCATCATTTGTATAGTGCTGCTTCTAAGATTTGTAAGACTAAGTTTCTCAGTAACAATAGCAAAACTCAGGAATCCCTCAGCAATCTTGAATCCTATACTATCCAGGTATAGCGAGGGCTAGGAATGAGGTATATAAACATGTGCATTCTTTTTAGTTTTGCTTCTGAGATTGTTGAACTTGAGATATTGCACTGAATTCATTTGTACTGGTAAAACTGTTTTCTAATATGTTTGTCTTTATCTTTTATTAAAATATTTAGAATATAGGAAAGTATAAAGGAAATTAATATCACCTGAACACCACCACTATAATGAATTTTCAGGCAAATCTTTAGGCAGAATTTCTACTTTACTTTTTGAAGCTTTTCTTCCTCCTTACTTCCTCCATGGAACTGATGGACATGTTTCTTAGAATTGTTGAAGATCAAATGGAGTATTATTAGTAAATGTTTATAAACCATAAATACTCTAAGGTAGTATTAGTTCTTGTTATATAAAGCTTTTATTCTCAAAGCATTACTTCTCCCAATTGAAGTTGATTTGATTAGTTTTTAAGATTCCCATTAAGGTGTGAATAAGAAACTGAGAAAAAAATAGTTGTGATTTTAAACAGCTTAACAATTTAATTGTGTAGCTTGGTGATTTTTCAAAGTATTGTCCAAGGAATCCTGGGGATCCCCAAAACATTTTCAGGGTGTCTGCAAGGGCAAAACTATTTTTGTAATAATACTAGATGTTTTTGTAGTATTGACATTTGTATCTCTGGAACAGAAGCAGTGGTGGGTAAAACTGCTGGCACCTTAAAATAAATCCGGTCAGAGCACCACACTGTACTAGTAATCATTGTATTTTTCACTGCCATGCACTCACACTTTTTTTTTTAAGTTCATTTAATGTCCTTGATGAAACTGTAAAAATTAAATCTCGAACCTTATACACATTTTGTAGTATGCCATGACAAAATGGGAAGTACGTTTAAAATTCTTTTGTTGTGTACTGAAGTATAATGGTTGTCTCTAGGAACAGTGTTTGTGTGATTGTTGGAGGCTGAACCAGTCACTTTTTTCATGGAACAGCATTTTTACTTGAAAGATGTGACAAATTGTGTTTATTCAGATGAGGCTGACATTTTCTCAACAAATAACAACATGAGCCGATCAGTTGAAAGAAAGTAACTGACAGTTTTTGTGGATGATGATAAAGTTCTAGCTTTCAAATGAAAATCACAATTTTGGAAAACTCTTGTCAACAACTGTGCATTTGACACCTTTCCAATATGAAGAAAAAGACTTTTTCTGATTATATTAATGGACATGATTTTTTAGATAATATATAATGAAATGTGTCTACCTTTGAAGATCCACATAACTCACTGAACTAATATTTTTCAAATGACTGATGCATGATGTTATAAAATTATGTACAGGTAAAAAAATCCTTCCAAAGTGCTAATTACACCGTGGAGTTTAATGGTATAGGGAACATAAAGCTTACTTTCCTTTGCATATTGCAACCAATTGTCAAATTCTGGTGTTGTATCAAAGTGGAGTATCCACATTTATCTAAAAAGGCTATTAAAATATTACTCCCTTTTCCAGCTATTATCTTTGTGAGACCAAGCTTTCTTCTCATCAGTCAACAGATTGAGAATCCAGTCCAGTTATTTATTAAGCAGACATTAAAGAGATTTATAGAAATTTAAATTTAAGCCACACTTCTTACCAATTCTTTGAAAATAGTAATTTCTTAAAAAGTTATGTTTTAAATTAATAAATATTAAAAACTTGTTCTAATCTTGAATGCAGTAAATGTCAATAGATATAATCTCTTTATGTATTCTCAATAATTTTAAGCCTCCTGAATCCAAAATTACTGAGAACCACTGTTTGAGAATGTACAAGGAAAAATACATTTTAAATTCTGAGCCTTCCAGAGATGTTCTTAATCTTTTTTCTCCTGCTCCTTTTCTTGGTGCACCATGTTAGCATTTCAGTCAAAAACTAGGTGATTATACCAGGGCTGTTGCAAAAGAAAATTAGTTAGTTCAAAAATCCTTTTCAAATCTTTTGATATGCAAAGAAGGAAAATACATAGAATCAACATTATTGCCATTTAGCAGACATTACAAGTGGATATTCTGGAGTTCAGTAAAACAATCATTATCTAAGGCAGGGATATTGATAGCAGAACCCCCATTTGATATGAGCCTCTTATATTACTGTTCCATAGTTAAAAAAAAAAAAAAAACTAGATCAGTAGAATGAATGGATTTTATTGGCAGAGAGGAAAATTTGACCTAGAGGCAGGGCACAGATTTCAGCTTGCCATCCACTAAATCACATGGTAAATCGTACGCTGACTTCCCAGAAATATCTTCTCCTTTCTGTCTTTCGCTAGGAAGTGAATAGTAATAGTAAAATATTCATTTTTTTCTATTTTCTATTTTCACAGGTATTTTCTATGTGCCAATCACTTTACCAAGCACTTTACTTGGTTTAATCTTCACAACTCTGTGAGGGAGTCCTTTGTTATCCCTGTTCTGCGAATGAGAAAACAGGCATGTAGAAGTTAAATCAGTCAATACTTAAGTGAGAATTTGAATCTAAGTTTGATTTCAGACACTATGCTCTTAAACTTTGTATTAGAGACTAGATAAAGAACTCAAAACACCAAGAACAGAGCCTTTCTTCAGAGTTTCATGGTGTGTTTTATTACATATTAATTGAATATATCTCTAGCGAGAACACTGTTTCATCAGTTTTAGCAGTGTGACTGAATGAGCATTGCCATCTTCATACAGACGAAAAGGAAAACTGCAGAATTTTTAAAAATCAAAAAGAAACTGTTTCTTTAATAGCATAGCCAATTAGTTGCTATTAACTGAAACTAACTAGTTCAACTATCTCATTTTTATGGTGGGAAGCTAAGGACTAGCTGGTCTTATAATCATACGGGTGGTAATGGAAGAACCAGGAGTAGAACTTGGGTTTCCCAACTCTTTCTCTGATATTACTCATTTTTCCAGGCTCTGCTGTTAGTGTTTAATGTCTTAGATTTTTTTTGTTTCTATTTTTGTTGAGGGGGGGAGTGTGGGGAGAAGAATGAAAACCAAAAGTAAATATGAACAGTGTTTTCATGTGATTTCTTTAAATCTCTTATTAATAGATTAGATTTAATTTCTTTGCAGTCTTGTTCCTTTGAGCAGTCCATTCAACTTTTGCTCACAGTAAAGGTTAGGGAATTACATTTTTAAGCCTATTTTTGGTTTAATGCTTGTTTGTACACCTGATTACTCATCTGTGAATGGATGAATGTGTGCCTAAGTTTTAACATAAATCTTAGTTAATAGATTTTTTAATACTTAATAGTTGGCTTTCTCAATTTTAAGATATATGGTAACCTGAATAATTTTGGGATATTTTGTCTATGGGGGACGCTATAGACTTTTCCCATTTCAAGTTTAATAACATCTCTTTGACTTGAGAGTTTTGTTGTGTTGTCTACCTTAAGTCGATATTTCTCCAGAACACCTCCCAGAATGATGTTTTACCATTTGGGAAAATGCTTTTTCTTTTTACACATTTGTTTAAAAGCAAATGTAGCAATCCTTATTTGACAACTATTTTTATAAACCTCATGTCTTGGGACAGTCCCAAATGTTAAAGGGTTTTAAGCCTAACATGCATTTGGATCAGGTAATCAGTTTCACATTATGAAAGCGGTGAGAAAGGTGGGTTAAGTTTTATACTGTACTTAGTCAGCTTCTTGGAAATTTAGTTCCATTATTTCTCTAGAAGTAATAAAATGGGTGTGTTCTATGAAGAGTGTATTGAGTCTGAATACCATATTTGATGAACAGGGTTGACAACAAAGGAAGAGGGAGGCAGGTGTATGGAGTAGTTTAAAGAAGGTGTAAGTATGGAAGTGTTAACGGTGGCTTCAGGAATTAAGCATTATAGAAATCATGCCCATATCAACTAATTCCATAGTAAGGGAGGGAATTTAATAGGAGACTTTAGTTCTCCCCATATTAAATAATTAACTGGTCAGCTGTTCTGGTAAATTTGAGTTAGGGAACATACTGAAATCCTGTTTATGTGCAATGCAACCAAATTAGTCAGAATGTTGCTACTGGCTATTATCTATGCCATTTTAGTTGCCACTGGAGGAAATTTTTTTTGCATGAAACGCCTTCTGTCCTAGCTTTTTTCCCCCCAAGAGCCCTGTAATCTTATCTCATTCAACAAAGAAAAGACAGAGTTTCCAAGCTTTTGAGAACAGACAAGCATTTATAACATTTTTCTATTGTTTAGGTGAAAGTGATAATAGGCAGTGAAGATGTAGAAGAATAGGAAGTAGAGCAGAAAAGAGAGGATGATAATGAAGAGGTTCTCTTTCCTAATGAGCAGGGTTACTGTTAACCACACTACTCACTCCAGAGTTCTGGTTAAACATGAATGATAAACCTCACTTTGAATATGGTACGTTAGTGATTGATAGTTCTTGCCTACCAGAGGGTCCCATGTAGAGATATTGTCTAGCAGTGAAAGATTGTAGTCTTAAAGTTTTATCACTAACCAGTGTGAATTTAGGGTACTTTTGATATTTCTGTTCCCCAGAAGACCCTTACACACTTTGCTCTGAACCTTCAGTTTCTCAAATTGCACATTTATTTATTTCATTGTCCTCTTAATTTTAACTGATTCCTATGGGCAGGAGAGATAAATCTGAGACATGATGTGCTTGTTTGAGTAGTTGCTAGACCTTCAGTTCCAACTAATTGTCTTAAGTACCATGATTTCGTGGTACACGGTTGATCTGAATCAGTTCTTTTTCTGAACAAATTAACTCCTCTCTTAATAAGGATTTATGTTTATATAGAGAAAGTTTGATATTAAATGTCTGTTAAGGTCTTTTTGAGCTTTAATAATCTGCATTTCTGTGATAAATACCACCCTTGTTTAAGCCACAGTCACCTCTTGTCTGCAACCCTACAGCAGCTTCGTAACTTGTTTTTATTCTTGTCCCGCTCCAATTCATTCTCCACCCTGAAGTCAAGCGATCAAAAAATGCAAGTAACAGCAGCTGTACTTCCAGTCCCAATTTTTCCCCCAGTTCTAATCCCCCCCCCCAACCCCCCTTCCCGGGCTCAGTGGCTTAGAATTAAAACCAGTTCCTTGTTATAGCCTATACACCCTGCAGGTTCTGAATCTTGCTTTCTTCATTATTTTACCTCCTTGCATTGTTTACTTAAGCTCTAGTCACTCTGGATTTATTTCTCATCTTGACCCAAGAAGTCCTTTACCACATTTGAGTTTGGTGTTTGCTCCCTCTTTCTGTCTGTGATGATCTTTCCCTGTCTGCATTTCTAAATCAATTGCAGCATTCAGATCTCAGCTCGAGAAGTGTGTCATGATCATCTTATATGAAGAAAGAGCCCATCTTTATTACCATCATAGTTCTGATCATAATCAGTAATTATGTTTATACATTTGTTTACTTTCCTCTATACCGTTTGTTTTAGGAAGACAAGGACATTGTCTCTTTTTCCACCATTATCTCAGATGCCCAGCCACTGGCGCATAATAAGTGCTCAGAAAAATTATCTTTTTTTTTTTGGTAGGCAGATTAATGACCCCGAAGATGTCCACATGCTAAATCCGAGAACCTGTGAATATGTTTCCTTGCATGGAAAAAGGAACTTGGCAGATGTGATTAAATTAAAGACCTTGCAATGGGGGGATGCTCCTGGATTAACTATGTGGGCTCAATCTAGTCACATAGTTTCTTTTTTTTAATGTTTTTATTGATAAATCTTACACAAACATTCCATACATGGCGAATAGTCAGTGGCTCACAATATCCTCACATAATTGTGCGTTCATTGCCATGATCATTTTTATAGAACATTTGCATCACTCCAGGAAAAAAAAAATTCATACATACCACACCCTTTACCCCTCCCTCTCATTGACCACTAGTATTTTCATCTACCCAATTTATTTTACCCTTTGCCCTCCCATTATTTATTTAATTCGTATCCATATTTTTTAAAAAAAATCTTAATTGAAAGAATGCATAAAGTGTTTAATGGATCTGTCCTTATTAGTTCCCATCATAAGCTTACTACATACATTATTTTCTTTAGTGTTATATCTATTTCCAACTATCACTCTTCATTTAGGGCGTCTGTCTCTTGAGAACTAGTTCATCTGGACTGCATGTTAGGATTAAATTGAGTGATATATGCACAAAAGGTTTTTAGCAAAGGCGTGAGAAGTTAATATGAAATACAAATAGCAGTTCAAAATAATAATATCCAAATAAGTATAGTGCTTATAGAGTCAGAAGAAAATGGATGACTCTTAGACTCCAGTCTTCAGAGAATACATTAAAAATGAGGTGTGATCTGTGCATGATATTGATATTTAAATTTTAGATTAATAGGGTGGACAAAAGTACAGAAATTGGAAAGTGCTGGGGTTTTTTTTTTTTTGGATTTTAGGAAGAGTAGTTAAGCACTTAATTATTTATAAGTGAAACATAAGTAGTCATACTGAATGGGATAAATAAAAACTATAAATAGCTTCACTTAAGTGTTCAGATGACATTTTGCTGTGTAAAGAATTTGTCAGGTCAAGTTTTGCTACCAAATTAGTTTTAAAATGTTCAGTTTTCAGAGATTGTAGGATTTCAAATTTCAAGAAATTTCAGACTTGTAGTCTCAAATAGGTTTGAAAGACTTCACTCCTTACTACTTTGTGTCTGTGGAGAAAATATCAGGCATCAGGGTCTGAAAATGATACATTGAAGCACTTAGTTTAGAAACAGTCTCTGCCAAGGAATTCTTTTTGACCCTGACTGTGATTATCATGTACTGCTGAGGGAGGTGAGTCTTTTAGCAGTATGAGAACCACCTAATACCATGGTGAGAATCCAGCTATGAAGATTTATCTGTTTATCTTAGTGCCTGGAAAATAGTGTTTAAAAATATTTAATGATTGAGAGCTTATATCTTAGCCACAATTTCTTCTTGACTTAGTAGGAAAGAGTCATGCATGTGCATTTGAAGAGATAAGTTAAAACAAAAAGTGCAAACAGAAGTCTCAAGGTGAGATCAAAGTCATAGGGAAGAAAAGATACTACCACTCCAAAAGGATCATTATTATTGGGTAAGAAGGCTATCCAGATGGTGTTCCATGTTCCTAGCTGAAGCCATATCTTCATGTCTCCAGAATTTAACTGTGACTAACATCAAAGGTGCTCAATAATGTTTGCTGAACAAGGTACAGAATTAGATATGTCAACCACAGAGATGTCCCCCTTGATAGGGAAAATAGTTGCTTTCATATGCTTTATGCAGATACTAAGTATCAATTTATGAGCTTTTGTGGTAGAGAAGAAATCAGAAGTGAGGTTCTTATGTAGTACTAAGCATATTAATTGGATAGAATTCAAGATAAAAGGAAGTATTTGTGCTGGTTTAAAACTGTCCTGTACCCCCAAAAACCTATCTTCTTTAATACTCATTCAGTATTGCTGGGTGGGATCTTTTTTATTGTTTCCGTGGAGATGTGACCCACCCAATTGTGGGTGGTAACTTTTTATTAGACGCTTTCCGTGGAGATGTCTCTCCACCCATTTAAGGTGGAGTTGCTTACTGGAGCCCTTTAAGAGGGGAACCATTTTGGGTGGAAAAGCTTTAGTATGGACAGAGCCCACACAGCCAGAGATCTTTGGAGATGCAGAAGGAAAACACTCCCAGGGAAGCCTTATGAAATGAGAGAAAGCTAGCAGACCTAGCAGATGTGCCATGTGTCTTCCCATCTGAAAGAGAAACCCCTTTCTTTGGAGTTAAGGTATCTGTCTGTGGATGCCTTAGTTTGGACATTTCTATGGCCTTAGAACTATAAATTTGCAACTTAATGAAAAGCTTTTCCATTTCTGGTATAGTGCATCTTCTGGCAGCTTAACTAACTAAAACAGTATTCCAGGACAAATCACCTGTTTTCATGAATGGAAAAATGCTACAAATAATTCCTCTTTACAATGCTCCTTCCCCCAAGGATGGGGGACTATTTTCTAAAACATGATTTTACAGTCCATGTGAGCACAAGGCTAAATTCAGTAGTAAAAAGAATTAGTATCTTCCATAAGAGAAAGAACAAATGACTACAAAAAGTATTTTCTGTCGTTTTACTGTTGGCCTCATAACTAGGGTTAAATGACAGCTTATGACTAGCCCCAAATGCATTTGAAATCAAGGTAGGTATGCCATGAGTTTAGATTGTGGGTTCATAATTTGCATGACTGTATTACACATTTTAAATGAAATTGCAGGATCAGAACATTCCTAATAGAAAATTCTTTAGTAATCCTACCAGAAAGTTCAGCAGGTTGAAGAACTAACCAGATGACAAAAACAGTAGAGGCACACATACTTACCATAACTTTTCTCTTCTCAATTTAAACAGCAGTTTTTGTTAGATGCTGAATGCCCCTACTGGCACTTGCAGCTGAATGTGTTTCTCACATGAAGTACTTTTTGACTAATTTAACAGTTCTTCCTTTTATATTCCACCCTTTTCATGAAACTTTATTCAAAGATATGCTTATTACCCAGTAAAATAAAGACCACTTAGAAAAATAAAAAGCATTCTACACTTCATTGAAAGCCATAAATAATGCTTACATTTGGCATTCATGTTCACTACTCCATTTACTTGCTTAATTACTAGATCAGTAAGCACTTAAAAAAAAATAAGTTCAAAACATGCCTATTTTGGCAATTTTGTGAGAGCTAATTTAGTATCTGAAAAACACATGCACACATACTTGGATTCTTGGACATTAGTATGTACAAGATGAATGGATAAAAGCAGTGAGAACTGAAGTGTGGGTGTTAAGTTAGGCTGCTAGAATAAGTAGAACATATGGGGAAATCACAGAAAGTAGGCAGATACTTCCTGTAATCAATTCTGAGTTTTAAAGTAGCCTCTTCAGATATTTCTGAGTTTTAAAGTAGCCTCTTCAGATATTTCTGTCCTTGGCACTACCAAGAATTTTATATTTTAAAAAGTATGTTTGTGAAAAAGTTTTTGTTTGTTTCTTTTGGACACACAAAATTAAGATTTTATATTTTAAATTAAGTGGAAGTTGAGTTAAAACATTCACAACGTTTATTAAACATTTGCATGTTTACTTTATGCTCACTACTCAAATACCACTCCCTCAAAGTTGCTTATTGTTTAGCAGAGGGGAGGGCATAGAGACAGCTAAATAAATTAAGAGACACTGAGGTCAAACTTTATTTGAGCTATAGCAAGACACAAAGAAAGAATTATTAAATTCTTCAAGAAGGGGTGAGGAGTTCGAAAAGTTTTGTAGAGGAGCTCCCTCTTGAGCAGAGTCTAGAAAAATGAGGTGAGGCAGTGGGCCGGGGCATTCCTAACAGCAGCATGAACAAAAATACCAAGTGCATACCGGGAACTGGAACATAACTGTGGCATGGGGAGAAAGAAAATGTAAGATGACTAGAGAAAGGTGTTTTAGTTTCCTTGTTGCTAAAGCAGATACTATGTGATGGGTTGGCTTAAACAATGAGCATTTATTGGCTCACAATTTGAGGGCTAGGAGAAGTCTAACTCAAGATGTCATCAAGGCAATGTTTTCTCCCAGAAGACTAACATTCTGGAGCTGGTTGCCTGGCTTTTTTCTCTTCCAGGTTCCCTTGACTTTTAACTTCTGCTTGCTCCCACTGTGGAGCCCTCTCTGTGACTTCCCTATAAGAACTTCAATAACAGGATTAAGACCCATCCTGATTAAGCTGGTCCACACCTGACTGAAGTAATTTTATCAAAAGATCCTATTTAGAAGGGTTCATAATCATGAGAATGCACTTAACATGTTTTCCCATTGTCCATAGCTCCAAACCACCACAGAAGGTAAGTGGCTCTTGCTTTATTCTGAGGCAAAAATAAGCAACTAGAATGACTTTGAGCATGGGATTAACGGGAAATATGTGTACTAAGAAAGTGACTTTGGCTGCGGTGTGAAGGATAAATTGAAGGGCTTGTGAAAGGCTGAGAGATCAGACTGCTGAAGTCAAGGGAGGGCCTGAGTTCCTGAATTGAGGCAGGGGGAATGGACAGGAGAGGCTTGCTTGGTACCAGAGGTGTTTAGGAATGAGAATCACTGAAACTTGATTAACTGGTCTTGAAGATATGGAGGATAAGGGAGAGAGGAGAATAGGAAAGAGGTTTTTATCCTTTTTCCCCCCCAACTGCCTTGTTAATACATGTAACAATTATGGTAGGTAACTTCTACATAGTGATTATGGCAAAGGGTGGGGACCAGAGAAAAGCAGAACCTCCAGCAGACTTAGTTTGATACATGGACTCATCATCCCCAATCTTTGTTCCGCAGTTTGAGAAGCACTGTTTAGATTGACCTTTTTTTGTTGTTAAAATGGGGGAATGTGTACTTTTTTTTTTAACTCTTTTTATTGCATAGTATAACATATATACAAAACAAATAAAAAAGCAGTAGTTTTCAAAGCACTCTATATAACAAGTGGTTACAGAACAGATTCCAGAGTTTGCCATGGGCTACCATTTGATCCTCAGATTTTTCCTTCTAGCTAATCCAGAATATAGGAGGCTAGAGGGCTTAAATACCTTCTTTTATCATCACAATTTACTTTTTTCCTTCTTTTTTTGTGAAAAATAACATGTATACAAAAAAGCTATAAATTTCAAAGCACAGCACCCCAATTAGTTGTAGAACATATTTCAGACTTTAACATGGGTTACAATTTCACAATAATAGGTTTTTACTTCTAGCTGCTCTAAAATACTGGATACTAAAAGAGGTATCAATTTAAGGATTCAGCATTCATATTCATTTAAGTCCCATCTTCTATGTATAATTCCACCATCACCTTTGATCTTTCCATACCTCTCTTTAGGGTTGTTTGGGCTATGGCAATTCTAAATTTTTGATATTGGAAGGGTCTGTCACTAATATGGGGTAGGGAGATGGAACTATCTGATGTTCTGGAGAGGCTGGGCTCTGTTTCAGGACTTATCTGGACCAGGGACCTGTCTGGAGGTTGTAGGCTTCTGGAAAGTTACTGTAGTGCCTGGAACCCTTGTGGGTTCCTTATATATTGCCCTAGGTGTTCTTTAGGATTGGCTGGAGTGGTCCTGGTTGGGGGTTGGCAGGTTATGATAGGTAGCAAGGTCTAACTGAAGCTTGCATAAAGGCAACCGCCAGAGTAGCCACTAGATTCTATTTGAACTCCCTCTGCCACTAATCCTTTATTAATTACACTTCTTTTCCCCCT